>JAHPZR010008142.1:5000-20000 GCA_019787425.1 Platygyra sinensis
GTTTTTGGGCGCGAACGTCCTTAAATGACGTTGCTCTCCACGAATTCTCGTATTATCAGTGGATAGAGTGCCCGCCCGGTGAGGTCATGGGTTCGATACCTGTGGGAGACTCGTGTTATGTTGATCAGTCCACGTTTCACATATAGAGCGTTGTTATTAATTAGACATGACCTTCGTTGTAGGAAATTGTATGAGAAATACTGCTGTTGTTTAAAGTTGCGCAAAATTGGCGATAAAATTTTCCTTTAAACTCACCTGAGATGTTAGACTTGCAGAAAAGTCCTTCGTAGTGTTGATAAAAACCTCGCATTCAGCTCGCTTTGCTCGCTTAGCTCTTCCACCTGAAACTCGTGAGATCGACTTGTAACAAGTCTACTAAGTTGTCTTCTTGTCGTTTCTTGTGATTTAATAGCGTTAAGAGCTTCTTAGCGGCGGGTTAAGACATTTGTGAGTGGGTTAATTTTCCACAGGATCGAAGCTTCTGATCGTAGTTTAGCACCTGGATTGCGCTTCTGTGATTTACTATACGGCTTTTTGACGGTAAATCATCGGCTATCTGAAGATTGACGCTTACATATCAATGATAATGAGTGCAGGGAGAAAATTAGGCGTAGCCTACAGTACAGGTGTTTTCCATGTGCTCATGGGTTATCGGTATTAGCTCGCGATCGATTAAATTCGCTGCCATGCTGGCTGAGAAAGAGTGGACGGAGAGGGGATGAGGGTAGACAGAGGGGACAAATTATTGGAGAACAATAGAGAGCTTAAGCAAATCAAGACAGATCGAAAAAAGCTTCGAAGCGTCTGTATTCCCTAAGGATACTCAAAAAGGTTGGTTTTAATAGACATGGAATTCTCAAAGTTTACCTGACAACAACAAGACCTATATTAGAATACGGCGTGCAAGTTTGGCAAGGTATTCCTGAATTTCTTTCGAATAAGCTGGAATCAATTCAGAAAAGTGCTCTACATATTACCTATCCATGCCACAGTTATTTAGACGCCCTTTATACCACCAACCTTAGCAGCCTGAAAGAAAGACGAAATCAGCTCTGCTGTAAATATATTTGGAAGATGTCACAAAATGATCACCCTATTAACTTTCTCATACCGAAAACGTCAACTAGTGGTCATAGTTACAACCTGTGGCCCGGCGACAACAATAGAAATATTGTGTATGCTGATAGGAGTTGTTGTCAGACCCAGCGTTCAGGTTCCTTTATCTCATTCGCTAGGAAATACGTAGATATGTAAATATTTAATTAAGATATTTTTATTGTTTTTGCAGTAGTAGTAGTTTTAATTATTCATTGATTGTAAATTTTTAGCCCTTTAATTCAGTTGATTCTGCAATGTGGCAAATAAACCTGTAGTATATTTATTTTATTTATTTATAAGACGAAGATTTAAGACGATGATACAAAAATTTTGTTTAATATTTGAAGTCATAAATTAGTAATGACATTTTCCATTAAATGGTCTCTGTCTTCGCCTACTCAGTTCAGCTTACCCTGGTGGATGGCCTTCGTAAAAATGTGGTGTAAAACGGGAGCCGTTAACAAATGAATCTTGCTGTATTTGATAAGATTTTGACAACTTAAATATCTACGAGGTTTTAAAATTCAATAATGAATCAGTATGTGTTGATTTTAAGGTATCTTGTTGACGGGAGATGGTGGAAACAATGGAAAAAGTTTGTTGGATATGAAACATGGGATCAGTTTGGTGTTGGAGAAGAACTGAATGATCCTGGCCCCATAGATAATTCAAGTCTCTTTGCAGGTAAGACATTACACTATATTTACATGCTTTGTTTTATTTAATCAGTCACAGGCATTGAGTTTTGACCACTTTGCCAGTTGCACGGTAGAGTGATATAAACAGTTAGTTTACTAGGATAGTACAGTTCAACATAGACTGCTTTTCAAGTAGCCGCGCCAAGTATAAATAGGGAGTTTTAGCAATGAAGACGGCGACGGCGGGGACAAAACCTTGTAAAAAATGAATTTATATTTTACTTTTGAATGTCGCAGCTGTGTAAATCTGTCCAGTAGTCTTGTCGGTCTGAAAACTCGCTCAGGCTAAACATGCACCCACGACGTTTTTTTGAAAACAAGATACGAAAAATTAACCATTGCGGTTCGCGTTCTCCAAAATACGTAGAACTTAGTCATTTCACGTTGTTGTTTTGCAGAGGACGGCAAAGAAATATACAAAGATTCAAAACGCACGTGCACAGCTATTGTTTTGCTCATTAAACCTTTTGTTTGTGACGCCCTCCTCGCCGTAGCCGTCGTGGTTTGCTAAAAACTCCCCTATTGTCAACTCGGAGGCGGTTTGCGTCCAGAAAATATTTTTTCGTCCACAGATAAGGCTCTATGATCCTTGCACCCGCACAAATGTCTCTTCCGAGAAAATCCTCGCGCATTACGCTGAAAATGAGCATTTTCCACCGCCGATTCCACGATCTCTTCTTCATACAGCACCTTGTGATAGGGAGTTTTAGCAAACCACGACGGCGACGGCGACGGCGACGGCGACGAGAGCGTCACCAAACAAAAGGTTTAATGAACAGAACAATAGCTGTGCACGTGCGTTTTGAATCTTGGTACATTTCTTTGCCGTCCTCTACAAAAACAACAACGTGAAATGATTAACTTCCACGTATTTGATCAGCGCGAACCGCAATGCCTAATTTTTTTGTATCTTCTTTTCGAATTGAACGCTGTCGGTGCATGTTTAGCCTGAGCAAGATTTTAGACCGATAGGCGTACTGAAGAGATTTACAAAGCTGCGACATTCGAAGGTAAAATTACAATTTTTATAAGGCTTCGTCCCCGCCGTAGCCGTCGTCATTGCTAAAAACTCCCTATTGTGGTCGGACACGGCCGCGGAATAGGCTTGGGCCCAAGGTCAAATTTCACGCTACCCGGGGTGGAACAGTCAATTAATGTACATCACTTACCCCATCTCCTGAGTGAACCATCGCCTTGCTCCATTGTCCCGATCAACCAATGGCATAGCGGGGTGACGCGACGAGAGATAAACAACGGACATGATTTGAATATACTGCGGGGTTTTCCACGAGTACTTTCGCGCACGACTGCGATCGATCACTGCAATGTTACCAAAGCGAAGAGACCCGTCGAAATCGACGACGAATCGTTTCATAAAAGACTAAAGAGTGGCAAAGGTTCACGTTTTGTTTAGGGATCAATTGCAAAGATCTCAATAGTGTCGACTTTGATCGGTCATGATGTAACATTCACTGTAATTTACTGTAAAGTTACATGCCGTAAGCCCGGGCCGTAAATTTAGAATTCATTGGTAAATAGGAGATTTTGCGGGATTTCCAACGTGCCCTATCTAAAATCAAAGTGATAGTCGATGCCATTCTTCTAAACTTCGAGGAATGGGAATAATCCCGCAATATGCGGTTAAGCTACCCGCTGTCATTAAAGCTAGCCGCCGGGACATTGTAATATTTAAACAATAAAGGTGCGATTATTTTAAAACACCCTGTGTCCGGTTTACATACCGCCTGATTAGTCAATACTTTTGTCCTCCAAAATAACACGCTTTTCACGACAATCATTAGGGCGGTTTGTCTGGGAAAGATGTAAGTTAGATCAGCAGAATGAACGTTCGCTTGTCGCATGGACAGGCGGAGATAAAAAGCTTGGCTAGTAAGGGCCATAATTTAACATTGCAGTGATCGCAGTCGTGCTCGAAAGTACTCGTGGAAAACCCCGCAGTATATTCAAATCATGTCGTTGTTTATCTCTCGTCGAGTCACCCCGCTATGCCATTGGTTGATCGGGACAATGTAGCAAGGCGATAGCTCACTCAGGGGATGGGGTAAGTGATACACATTAATTGACTGTACCACCCCGGGTAGCGTGAAATTTCACCTTGGGCCCAAGCCTATTCCGCGGCCGTGTCCGACCACAATATCACAAGGTGCTGTATAAAGAAGCGATCGTGAAATCGGCGGTGGAAAGGATTTTCGCGGAAGAGACATTTGTGTGGGTGCAAGGATCATACAGCCTAAACTGTGGACGAAAAAATTTCCCATCGGATGGATTTTCGGGACGTAAACCGCCTCCGAGTTGACAACAGTCGAAATCTGAGTGTGCTGCCTTGACTCCGTCTTATGAAGGGAAGAACAGTAGTGGCATAAAACGCCCAAAACAGCGAAAATAACGAAAAAGCACAACGGACTCACAAAAGGTAAGTTTGTTTTAATCATCTTACTTAAAAAACGTGGATATTTCAAATATTTAGCGTTGTAAATCAACGATATTTTATTCCCCATACCACAGGGAGCCCGCACAAGCAGTGTGTCTGTTTATGTTCGAAATATAAAGAAATGTATGGAAGAATATTGAAGAGTCTTTATATCGTAAACTTATATCGAGGAATGTCTAAGTTAAAGCTCAAAATAACTGTAAACGTACCTCAATTGCTGTGTATTGTTGTTTCTGTGGCTCTAAATGACGAATTTGGGCGATTTGGTGGGTTTTGCGTTGACTGTTGCTATACGTTACAGTCAACGCAAAACCCACCAAATCGCCCAAATTCGTCATTTAGAGCCACAGAAACGACAATACACAGCAATTGAGGTACGTTTACATTTATTTTGAACTTTAACTTAGACATTCCTCGATATAAGTTTACGATATTAAGACTCTTCAATATTCTTCCATACATTTCTTTATATTTCGAACATAAACAGACACACTGCTTGTGTGGGCCCCCTGTGGAGAAAGCGAGCGACATCGCTTCTTTTTTGTTCACACCTTGATCTAAAAAACGGTGTCGGGGAATTTTGTTACTTGTCTGGTTTGTTTTTTATTCGCTGTTAAACTTTAAGTTTTTATAAAACACGCATTACCTTTGCTTACTCTCTTCTCCGACACCGTTTTTTTGCCACATTATCTGGCAGCACTCTTGCCAAGTTTCAGCGAAAAAGGATGAAAACTCGCTGTAAACGAACTGGAAACGTGTGCTTCATTCGTTGAAATTCCAGTTTTGAGAAATAAAGCAGGGAGATTAGATCTCAAAACGTGTGAAAAGTAATTACCTGTTGATCGATAAAGTGAGGGCTCCTTTTGCTTAGACAATAGAGCTCGCATTTACAATTCAACCCGCAAAGAGGTCTCAAATTGCAGTTTCTGGCGAGAAATACCAACAAAGCTCTCTGTTCCGCCGGTACACTCGCTGTTTTGGACGCACTGGAGGCAATAACTTCACGATGCCGAAGGCTAAAACTAAGGGATCTAAAAAGCGCGACGGAGAAAGCAACAGAAATTTGAACGACGAATCCGCAAAAGAAACCATGCTTTTGGAAATAAGAGTATCAGGGTAAGACCGCCTTTCATTATTAGTTTTACTGTATACATTAGCTGGCTATTCAGAATGTCAGCGAAGTGCGTACGTAACCTCGGCCGGACAATCAGCAGTGTATCGCCAAAAAAAATATATTGTAACAGTTTTTCACTCCCTAAAGGTGGTAAGGATCGGTGTTTTCTGAATCTTCCACAAATGGGGACAAATAAATAACTATGGTGAATCTTCTATTATAATAATGACAGCGCGTATTTGGGAATATAGGACAAATGTAAATGGCGGTTAGCAGTCGAATGGTTTTTCTGTGAGTATTTTGAAACAATCGGAAGGTTTTGAAATATAATAATACACCACCTTGGCTTCTTTACGTGACTTTAAATGGCACTTTAATTGATCATGGTAATTCGTTGACAGCTTCCAATTAGAGATAATTTATTCATAAAATCGTTTTTTCTTGATAACTTTGTCTAGGAGAAACCTTTTTTCGCAGAACTTTTCGCAATTAAAAGAACTCAATGATATCTCCTTGGGAATATCAATAGCTTAAATTTGGCAAAATTGTCGATTTTGGGGTACACTGATACCTTAAATTTGCGTCACAGAGGCAAAATGAAGAGCTAAGATTTCGTTTATAATGATGAAGTTGGATTTGTATTGGACAGCATTTTAGTTTATTCAGTATTAGATGCACCATACACTAGCTAACTTTGACCAAGTACTTACTTTGATGGCCCTCCTAAACGATTGGCCTTATGCTCAACGCCATTCCACAGGATTTGATTATCTTCGCCTGTAGAAGGAGATCTCCCTATTGTGAATAGAAGCCGTGCGTCAAACGCCCTCTTAAACATTCCACAAACAGTCCGCCCTTCAGCGTTATTTGGTAGGTATGTTGTGAAATAAAGCCTTTCGTAAGGATGACCTGGTCTGGGATGTTCCCATCCTGTAAAAGGCAAAAAGGATAAAGGTAAGTGAAGCTGGAGATACGTCTCAATAGACTGGAAAATGTAAAAATTGGCAGAAAATGTTGAAATTAAGGTTATTAGAGCAACGAAAGAGTACAGTGATCTCATAAAAAACCCAAAGATTTCATATTGGGACTACTGAACGAGAAAAATAAAACTAGGCCAAGGTAAAACGCGAGCTGACCATGGTACAAAATACCGCTTCGCGACTAAAACGAGCTTAAGGCGCGTTTAAAACAAGATCAAGCTTATTTTAAAACAGGATTTTGAGCTGAACGTCTTTACGGACGCGTCTAAGTCTCCTGCAAACTTTTCATGGACTTGTTGCATCTTAAAGTGCCACTAACCCCCCATTTTTTTTCGTTAATATAAATTCCCTTTTTCTCCTGGTCACCACTGGGGAAAAATCACTGATCGTTGTAGCTATTTCCGTTAACTTTGTATGAATTTTCAAAGTTGCTAATATTACCCTGTTCCATGTTCACGACCCAGGAATAGCGGATAATGGAACGGGTTTGGTTTCTGACTTCATTTCGGGAATAACAACATCTTGTTTCCGAGAAGAATATATGCGAATATGCAATAGTGTGTGTAAAAATGGTTGCAGAATTCAAGGAATATATGTGATGTTGTATAGAAAGGCTGTAGCAATACATGATGCGTGGGACTGAGAGTATCCCTCTTCATTCAATACCTCTGTCCCGATGAAACTCGACCAGAAACAGAAAAAAGACTAAAGAAGTGAGCTGATTTGTGCAACGCTAAATCCGGGGAGCCATCGAGGATTTCTTCGATTTCGGATTCACCGCTACTGTAAAAAAACCTAGAGATTTTAATGGCTTGTATATTCTTGTCTAGTGGAAAGCTTGACATTGTAAAGGTAATGCATAAGAAACGAATTTGAGATAAACTGGAAGCCATCTGACTAGTCCGAGCGCGAATGATCCTCCGAGTCCCAGTCGAAACTGTAGGTGAGGAAATTACACGGAAAATTAAGCGCATCGCGTTTCACTTGTATTAGAGACTTTTCTAAACGAATACTAAACGAAACCGACGCCCTACAGTGAAGCGAGTAAGATCGTTGAGGCTTCGAAGCGGTGAACTAGCTATGTATGACTGGATTTGTATATGAAATGGCATGGGCCCGAGGAAATTAAGGATTAATTTCACGAGTGTTTTCAAAGTTCTCACAAACTTTGAAACTATACAAGTGAGATTAATCCTTAATCGCCCGAGAGCAGTTGCAATTACTTGTTTATCACAGTGTTTCAACGGCTATCCAAACACCTCAAATTTCGTCAAAAATACTCCGCTGCGCGTAGTATTTTCAACTCTGTTCACGGTAAAACACTGTCTTTCGTGTTTGGTATATTACATCAATGCCGCGAAAGCGTGATTGTGTGATTTCCGCATGGTGTTGACAGGTATGTGAAGGGTTGTTTAACTGCGGTTTTAGTCGGCAATTAAATAGTCTGTGCCGGGAATTTGATGTTGTTTCGTCGGTGTTTAGCGCTTAGCTGTACCTTGGAAAATGAAACTCTTGACTCGGGAAAATTGGATCTAGGTCTAGTTTCAGCGAGCTCTAATGGCATTGAACCATAGCCTAGTCTTTGTGCAGACAAGGTGACCATTTGTGCACTATGTTTCATTCAGTTTGTTGTCTATTCCATGCGAAATCCTGTTGTTCATCGGACCGCGAAAAAAGTAGTATTTTGCTGACTATCTAAGTTGCTATGTAAGCCTTAAACAAGCACTCTATCGCTGCAGCGAACTCAACTTGAAAATTTCTAGACTGAAATGACATTGGTTGGAAACTTCGCCGGAAGTCAGGTTACTGAATAAATGTTCCAAAATGTGCGTCATTTTAAACCTCGACTCGTTGGAATGCTTCTATGGACCATTAACTTACTGCCTCAGATATAGGCTTTTAATCAACCTTTGGACGGATTTTATTCTATTTTATTGCCAAGTAGTAGAATGAGTCCTTATCTTTGCTAACCCTGTTTCCAGGCATATATGTATTTCGTCAGTGATCCTTCCTGGCTGGCACCTGGTATTTTGGCAGCTCAAACATTAACAGATAACAAAGATATCTATTTATTATATAAATGCCGGTGAAATACCGGATGAGCTTTCGTGGGTAAACGTGATATCTTCACACGTGAAAATAACATGTTATTTTCAGAAGTGAAAAGATCACCATTGATATGATTAAGTGATCCATTAAAAAGTACTTAGATCTATTCATTTATGATCGAAACATCATCGGTTCTTCCTCGTAAATCTTCGGAAATTTTCGGAAACGATTTTGTGGCCTTGGGACAACTTTCAGAAATCTTCGGAAAGTGTTCTGAAATCTTCGGAAAATCGTCTTCATAAGTATGTTTATATAATAAACAGAATACATGGCTGCTTGTAGATATGGAATTTCTCTTCTCGTGTTCAACTTGATATCTCACTCGTTCGCTGCGCTCACTCGTGATATCAAATTGAACACTCACAGAGAAATAGAGAATACATGGGTGCGCGTAGATATGGAATTTCTCTTCTCGAACTCTTCTCTATCTCTCTTCTCTAACTCGAGTGTTCAAGTTGATATTTCACGAGTGATCGCAGTGAACGAGTGAGATGTGAGGTTGATCATGAGAAGAGAAATGCCATCTACAAGCAGCTACGTATTATTGTGTGTATTACATAAACATATAATGACAGCTTTTTCGACGTGAAGATATTATTCACGTGTGAAGATATCATGTATACGCACGAAAGCTCACTTCGTATTTAAAAATCTACGAGCACTCATGTATTATCCTCTGATTTCTTCACCTCAATTGCTGTGTATTGTCGTTTCTGTGGCTCTAAATGACGGCTGATCTCGCCGGTGCTGTTCGGTCATATTACAAGCATCGTGACGGAAGCTTCTTTGATCTTGTGCAGCGGTTTGGTTTCTTGTTTGAATTAGTTCAAGCTGTTCATTCAAGGCTTTTACTGAGCTTCTCAAGTTAGTTTCTTCTGCATAAACAAATACCTGATTTTTTAATTTCTCAATAACCACTAGATTTTGCTCTTCCACCAGTCGAATTGCGTTCTGGATGCCTTCTTCATCATTCACATTCTCAATCTGGACAACTTCTCGCTTGAAATCCTGATGAACCTTCTGGTAAAGAGAAATAAAGGTATCACATCCTTCATGATAAAGCGATTCCTGCGTGTTCTCCTTTGGTCGGATCGTGACCCGCCGCTCATCCTCACCCCAGGATATCTCCAAGGAGAACTCCTTTTCCATATCTTGCAGAGTCGTCTTGTAAACCTGTTTGAGTAGTTTCATGAACGTTGGCTGAACATCAACTTCACAGATATCTGTTATCTTGGCAACTTTACTAGAAAACCCAGCGGCATTATGCTTAGTGTTTTCTGTATCCCTGCTATAGGCTTCTTCCTTTTGTGTTAACTGCAGGTAAGGCCGTCGACCAAAATATTCTTGAAGATATTTATGGGCGTTTTGAACTTGATCAAACTTTCCAGTGAGAATGAATGCATCGGAATCCTCGCGCCATGTAATTCCCGCTTCGTTTTTCACCTTATCAAGCAGATTATGTAATTCTCGGAAGGAGAGCAGGAACATGCCAAAATTTACACGAGCGGTAACGCAGGAAAAAACCTGCAAATATCACAGAAACAACAAATTCTTCAATTGAAATTTTCAAGATGCAAATTGTACAACAGCCATTTGGCTCAGATGAAACTGTGGTTACCCTGCTTCCATAAAATATTAAACGCATAAACGAAAAATATGGTGAAAAATAAACAAGTCAGAAAGCCCTTAAAACAGAAGCGGGAATATGGTTGGATCAAAACCGGCGACGTATTCACTTAGGATACATAATTTGCAATCTTTTTGGCGGGCTCGTAGATTGTGTGTAACATGAATGAACAAATCACACAGGCTCTTACATTGAGCTCAATGATACGTGCAAATGCCATTACTTTTTGAAGCTTTAGTGATTGTATATTCCAACATTTTGGACCATGGTGTTAGAAACATATATAAACTGAATATACAGAGCCTGCGGTACGAAAGCTCGGCATTTGCCAACTGATCACGCCCAAGCTCTTACTTTGTGATCAGTCCCAAATAATTCTAGATGCTATTAAATTTGGCTTCTCTTGGAAACCGAATGTACTGCATTCGACTCACATAAAAAAAGAAACAAAACAAAATAAAACAGAGAAAACAACAACAACAACAATTGTTACCGTGAGCTAATTACAACCTTCAGTATCCTTCATTCTCCTATTTTCTGCGAATCTTGCATTCTTTGATAAATTGGTTTGTCGATGTTTGCAAAATATTTATGACTCAACGTATAACCACGCATGTAAAGATTTATATTACCTGCAGGGTCTTCTCTTTATCAGGACGGTACGGTTTAAGCTCCAACTCGCTGCCACCAAGTACATGATGGCCCTTCATTACTCTCTCAGCGACTAAAATGTTCCAAAAAGAAAAAACTTGTGAGATAATCTTAGGTAGTGTAAATTAAGTGCAATATATAATACTGACACGCGCTAGTCACACAGGTCATCACCCCTTCTCACTCCCAGATTCTGTTGACTTCGTTAGTCAGCTTGGGTTTTCTCTTTGTGGACGGCCAAAGACATATCTTAAGTAGTGTGTAAATGTACATTGACATATTTTCATTCAATTAAGGTACAAAAATAATTTATAGTAATCGTTAGTCGAGACAATTACGGTCGCTTTTGTCGTTGATAACAGCTCAATTTATATTCCATAAGACGCTTAATTTATCAAAAAACTGCTTACTACTTAATTCTGGAGATAAATACGGAAGAAAGTGAGAAATCTGAAAAAAAATTCAGTTCACTTTGTGCACGGGTAAACAAGACTAACTGATTTCAAGTTTTCAAACAGTCAGAGAATAGCAGTTTTACAGTTTACAGTTTTCAGTTTACAGTTCGTATTCCGTTGAAACCTCGTATTGTAACATCTTTGGCTTTTAATATACATTCAAAATAATTAATTAATCCCAAACAGTGCAGAAAGGTGAAACTAAATTGCTTGACAGGGAAGTCGCGAAAGCTCAACAAAACAAAATGGCTTGCAGCTCAGGGGAAAGTGGCGATACACTCTTTTTTTTTAATAAGAACAAACTTAATAAGAACATTGAGGCTGAAATCGCTCGAAAAATAAGAACAATTTAAGAACAATCTGAGGCTGAAATTTTTTTCACCAAACAAACAGACCGCGACGATAGTGTGAAGCCAACGTTTCTTTTCAAAATTCAGGGTCTTTACTATACAGTCTTCCAGATATATTCATCACTCTTGAACTTCATTATCACACTTTTCGTGTGTAAACAGTAACAGATTACATGTATGAGTATAAACACTGAACACTACATGTACTGATAAGTACAGGTTCTTTGTCCATCACTGTATGATGCATGTGAAAGGTATGGTTTAGGTACCCTGCAGGTCAGGGTCCCTACAGTGAAGTACTGTACAGTACGGTATAACCACATTTGAAGCCATTAGAGAACACAGAATTTTAAGAACAAAATAGGAACATTTTGAGGCTGAAATGGCCGAAAAAATAAGAACATTGAACCTGAGCTAAATTTTACTGGTTCTTAATAAAAAAAAGAGTGTATTTTAGTACAGTGTGTAAAGGAGAATGCTATGAACAAAAATACCTTACAAAGCACAAATAACTGCGTTAAAGTAAGGAAGTCTTGGGCTGCTCAAAAGAGGCTATGACGAAAGTATTAAAAGTACGAATCGAAAGCCCTGAACAAAATTCTCGAGCAGTTTTACGAAACAGTTCGTAAGATGGACATGGACCATTACGAATCTGATAGACATCGTGTGATGGTTACTGCTATAGAACGATACCTCACAGAGGAGGAATGCAAATATTAAAGCTTAAGATCCAGGTCAGAAGCTCCTTTCCAAACACGTTTGCTACTGGAGATGATATATGTCTCATTACATGTACAATCTCCAAAGAGTTTCTGTCGCGTCGTCCTCTTGAAATACGTACAACCGGCCCACTTTATCTGTCTTGTGTGTCAAATCTATTCTCGCAAGTTTGGTACAAGCGACAGCCGATGGAAATGAAAAAGCTAAACGACATGATGAAGGCCATAATCAAAGTAAATGCTACCCGAAAGTGGCGGCCCCTTCTGCCTGCTAAATCCGAAAGTAGCGGGGGCCGTTTCTTTCGGAATTCTACGGTACTACAACGGCAAGTATTGAAGGTAAAAAAGTAGCACTATCTGACATTTTGCAGTTTCCGCAGGCGCCACGCACTCTGTAGCAATAAAACTTAGACAAGTCTCAGCTTTTTTAGGAAAATTATAAATGGTGTGGTCTCTTACCTTTTTGAAATAAGCTAAGCATTCATGCAAAAGGTTACACTCTTTTTTTATATAAGAATGTTGTTTTTCCGGCCCAGGCTGAATATTCTTATTTTTCTGCCGATTTTGGGCTGAAAATATTCTTGTATTATTCTTATTATTCTTAAATTATAGCTTATATCATTTGACATTTCAATGCTTTTTTGCGGTTTAGTTTATGTCTTTAGTGCTGAATACTGTACATATGTATTACATGTACCGTTCATCGAACCGTGTTATTAGCGTTGAACATTTAACACTCAATTATTCCTCGAGCCCGAATGGGCTCTGAGTCAATAGCCCATGAGGCCGAAGGCCGAATGTGCTATTGACCCAGAGCCCATGAGGGCGAGAGGAATAATTGTTTTAGTAAAATCCAACTAGTTGGTCAAAAAAATATCGAGACAAAACATCTTTCGCTAGTTAAAGCCATTGCCAGTTGGTTTTCAAAGCCGGTGCTTTTCGCTACTAGTGGGCTATAACAAATAGCCTACTAGTAGCTCAACCAATCAGAACGCAGCATTGATAATAGACCACTAGTTGGAATTTACTAATTTGCTACAGCTAGTGCAGGTTTTTTTGTTTTGTTGGCTAGTTTCGCCGTTCAGAGAAACTTGGGAATAATTTTACATGGTTAAGTTAAAAACGTATAATTGTATTGTATTTACAGATGTTTCAACGCACAAAATTATATCTATCCTTTTCAAAATCTCGGCCTCGGCAATATTCTTAAAATATTCTTGAAATTTCACACATTTCAGCCTCGATATTCTTATAAAATGTATTCTTATAGAAAAAAAAGTGTACGTTGAAGCCTAGAAGCGACTTGTAAGAAGTGGAAGTTCGTTTACACGTTATTCCAAACTGTCACAAGCTAGCGCCGCCACATAGGCGCTTCTTTCACAGGTTTTATGTCATAAACTCCGGAAAGTTTCAGCTGAATGTGAGCTCCTTGGTCTCTTCCATTTCTTCGTTTTCATGTGACGTCATCATTTTCCAAAATTACAAATTAGGAATCCTACTGGCGTTTCAGTGTCATCAGACATAAGACCTTATCAAAACTTGGCGTTTTACGACGTTTAAGCTCGATAGGTTTCTTCATTTTCTTTTTGAGGACATTTGAATTTCCAAGTTTATGCGTTGCGTGACATTAAATGGCGGTCCGAGAAGGATCACGCGTAGGTCAAAAGAGCAGTTATCGCTTCCGTTTTTGGTAACTGAACAGTTCTTGCACTAGAAGAAGTATTACTTTCAATGTCTCAGAACTCTAGAGTAATAATTTCTCGTTTCAGTGGCAAAACTCAATGACAGATGTTTTTGTTGGTTTCCGGCCGCCATGTTGGTGCCCCTCGGAGGGGCACCAACATGGCGTCTCCATACAAAGCTCTATAAATTTAGGTGAAACTGTTTATCGAATAACGGGGCAATGAAAAATCGCACAGACCTAAATGTCGGCGATGTTTTTTGTCTATCAATTATCTATCATATTCCTGCTTCTTGACTTAATTCATTGAATGGTTACGATTTTTATTTTCGATGCAGACCACCAATACGTTTGCACTCTATACTTGAATACCCGCCCGTGTAATACTGGGAACGAGAGCAGAGTGTGTCACGCTAACGATGCGCATACGTATTTATTTATTTATTTATTTAACTTTATTTATACACGGATAAAACATCAGGACTTAAAGTAAATACTAAACTAGCGTTAATTACAGATACTAAGATACTAATTTACAACTAGTAAAAATCTAAAACACAAAACAAAACAATAACAAAGTGCCTGCTTTCCATGAATGCAGTGTGATTAATTTAATCATTATCAAAAAGGAAACCCCCACAACCGGATTTAAAACTAGCAAGCGTTTGTGCAGTTGCCGCAGATTGGAAGGTAAGCTGTTCCACAGCACCGCACCACTATAGCTGAAACTGTTTTTTAGAAAATTGTTGCGGGGGAGTGGAAGAGCTAGTTTGCCCTCACAATTCCTAAGAGAATAGGTAGATGTTGCACTCCGATCAATAAACATTGATTTCAGATAATCGCGGGGGCGAGACCATTCAGGGATTTATAGACCATAGTGGCTGTTTTCAATTCTCGTTGAAGATTAAGTTTTTGCCAGCCAAGTCTAACAAAGAGTTCATCCACATTGGCATCATATGAAGAAGAGGTCAAAATACGAGCAGCGCGATTCTGTAGTTTTTGTAGTTTAATAGAAAGAGATTTATTGCAATTCCCCCATACGACACTACAGTAATCAAAATGAGGT
>JAHPZR010008142.1:25000-36949 GCA_019787425.1 Platygyra sinensis
AAAACATCAAGTTCTTTCACAGTTTGTCATATTTTTGCTTTGGAAATAAATTATTTCCAGTTTTGTTATCTGTTCGTGCTTTACTTGCAAGGTCACCGAAGTGTAACAAGCGTAAAGTTGTCTTGGGCAGTAGGGTTACCCTACCTGTAAATTTTGCTTGTAAACCCGGGCTATCTTTTAACCCTCTTGCTAGGGTTACCCTGGCAGTAGGGTTACCCTACCTCCTTGTAAACAGGGCCTTAGACATTAAATTGCTATAGCACATAATTATGCAGGTCTTCTGAAATTACGTGACGGTGCAATTTCACACAATCAACCATTAATCTCATCCGACTGCACAATTAATCACAAAAATTACAATTTTCTGAGTTCTGATTGGTTTTAAAAACTCCTATTTTCCACTAATTCACTTGTCAAATTGTTATCACACAGTTTGTTTTTAGACAGTGCAGTTCAATAATTCATGATCAGTCACATTCAAAGTTGTAGTTTAAATCATTAGCAATCACAACCTGGGTTTCATCACCAACAATTTACGCCTCCTTTGTTAGTCCGTTAATGCAAAATTTCCCTTTCTTTCATAACTCGGCTTTTCTTTTTCTCAGTAATTGAAATTTTTATGATTAATTGGTAATAAGACTTTGGTTCATTCAATTCCATCTGTTATTGTATCTAAAACAAAAATTATTGATCGTGATTGGTTCCCCGCACGCCTATTTGTCACGTAATCGGCACAATCATGTGGGTGTCCAATTACAGGTGTCCGATTTGAAATTTCTGTAATCTGACACCTGTAATTGGATACCCACGTGATTTTCACGCCGATTACACACGCTTTAAAGGCTTCCTTAGCCATGTTTTCTAAAAGTTTTTCAAAACTTAGGAAAAGTGCTACAGACATTTTTACTCAAAGAAAGTTCTGAAAAGACAATTTTAATTTCGAAATTTGTTATAGATACAATTAATTAGTAATTGGACCTCGTGTCTTACAATTCAGGGAGTAATCATGCTCGTAATTTCAAATCGGCTTCGCAGTTTTGTGCTCGACCGATTTTGAAATAACTGACCCACGATTACTCCCTGAATTGTACTCCACTTGGTCCAATACACGACTTTCATAATGGCAGACACCGCGATAGTCCTGTATCAAGTTGCATGAAAACGAGGTCAGAAAGGCCAAAAGATCGTGTCGCGTCTCTTTTTGTATACAATGGCGAGTGCTTCGATATTTCTCATGGAAAATGATATACCTGGCGCTTCTCTTCTTGGAAGAAAACCTGAGGAATTAAAAATCTCAGAGCTTAAATTTTTGGCTCAAATGTCGTGGAGACACGGGAAAAAGGCTTAAAAAACCATCTCCTTTAACCCTTTAATGCCCAATAGTGACTTATAGATTTTACTCTGTCTAACGCCAGACGATTTTACTCGTCAAAGGGAGACCCCTTGGGCACTAAAGGGTTAAAAAAACTATCTCCTTTAACCCTTTAATGCCCAATAGTGACTTATAGATTTTACTCTGCCTAATGCCAGACGATTTTTACTCGTCAAAGGGAGACCCCTTGGGCACTAAAGGGTTAAAGATGAAAAGCAGAGCTGGTGAAGCGAGTGTATGAGTACATACGAGCGGGCAAAGAGAAACAGGTCGTGAATCCAGATCCTCACAAAATTTACAGCCGTAGAAAGGAAAAGCAAGGCACGACATCTGAGCCTGACACTGAAATTAATGAATCGATACGTACGAATCCATGGAAACAGAGAAGGGACAACTCCATCTCTTAATTCATTCTTGCCGACGAGAGATTTTTTTATATCACCTTCCCTGAAATGCTGGGAGCATATCTTTTGTATTTTCAGTAACCTTGAAGTGCTTTCCTTCGTCTCTTCTTACCGCATGAAGCCACTTCTTCTTCATCGCGTTCTCGGTCGGAAATTTAAAATACGATACTTTTGTTCCATCATCTTCCCGGTATCCTTTCTTCATGCATTCTGGAACACAACAATGAGTCGGCATTTCCAATTCTTGAAAATAATGCAACTGAATCCAGTTAAAACAGCCTTCCTTGACCTTTGTGTCTCTTGTTTACATGTGTTATTCTTAATCGTGGCCTTTCTGACCTCAGTCTCATGTTTAAGTAATTACCAGTCCCACGCTCCGTCAGCCATTATAAAAGTCGTGTATTACTATTACTAATCATACTTGTGATAAACAAATCAGGACTCCTGCTGCATTTTTCCCCTTTTTTTTTTTAACAAATGTGTTTTTATTTACAGCAAAAAAGCACTATACTTTACACAACTACTTTACATCATTTACACGACTTTTACATACATTAACGGCAATAGGGAGTTTTGGGCGACCTACAAACTACTTTACAATACACTTATACACCTACTTACAGAACAGTAATTACGTTGCTTACGGAGAATCAACAGCAAGTACTGAACAAAAAAATATATAATAACAGTATACAGCATTGATACAATAAAGAAAAGTGGCGTAATGATAGGAACAGTGAGTTAAGATAGATAAGGAGACAGTATCCATTTTTTTTGTAAAAAAGTCCTTTCCTACTGATTATTTTTTTCAGTTTCATATTTAGCAACAATTTTTTGCTCGAAATCCATGAATGTTGGGAAGAATTTTCTGCAATTCCACAAGAAAAGCTTTCCAATTATTATAAAATAGTTTAGCATTATATGTAACGGGTCAGAAGTTTCAGTAATAATTCCAACAAGCACATTTTTGCAGGGAAAGCCGAATTTTTTTGGTTCGAAATTACTATTACTAATCATACTTGTGATAAACAAATCGGGACTCCTGCTGCATGGTTGTCCAATTTTGTTTAATATCACTTGCATGATTACAGACCTAATTGAACTCCACTCAGCCCTTAAGAGCGTGTCTGTGTATAAGAACCGACCACTCAGATTTTCTTGGAAAATGGATTGCCTTCATTTTTCTACCCAAGTCAAGCAACATATGCAATGAATGAACATAGCCTTTATTGCGCTTTTTTAATTTTTTTGAGGAATTTTTTTTGTAGGCATCCCGAAAACCACACAAACCAGAAATTGAAACCCCAAAATTTGGGGGTTATGTAATGTTTGCTCAAACTTCGCAAATTCTATGAAACAACCTATACTTACTTCTTTCAGAATCACTGCACAATTCTTTCTTCTTTCCACACAACTAAAAAGTATCTGCTTGTCTTAAATGCAAGCAAAGTTAATATGGCGTTTTAAACTGATATCTAAAAATTGTCTTTGCCATCTTTGCTGACAGCCTCGAAACAAAGATATTTTTTTTCAAAAGTGGGACCTCCACGTGAATGATGACTGTTATCAGACTGAGTGTGATTGATGTACTAAGCCTAAGCTACAATTATTTGTATTAAAAGTTGTGGGCACTCATAATTTTGATGCACAAAAAATTCGACAAAGTAGCGCAAATTTCAACATTTTGTGTGGAAAAGACAAATCTCATCTGTTAAAAACTGAAAATTGGGGTTTAATTTTCTCAGCGAACTTTTTTGACATTACCTGATTAGATTTGTTGAGTTTTTAGTGCTTGAAGAACTCAATGAGACTTATTTTATGCCAAAATATCAGGAAATCTCTCAAGCCTTGCTTTGCTTTTGACTGACCACTACTCATCATCACTGGCCGATCCGTCACGCATCACGCATTCTATTCTGGTTTGTGCGGTTTTTGGAATGCCTACAAAAAAAATTCCTTAGAAAATTAAAAAGCGAATCTATCGAAATAAAGGCTATTTTTCGTTCATTGCATTTTGTTGTTTTGACTGGTATAGAAAAAATGAAGCCAATCCGTTTTTCCACGAAAATATGAGTGGTCGGTTCTTCCACGGACACGCTCTTAATTACCATTACTAATCATATCTATAACACATTTCTTGATCATGATTGCCTCTCCTCGTGGCTATAATTTATTGTCACATATAATTGGTGTGCGATCACGTGGGTGCCCAATATATTACAGGTATCCAATTTGAACTTTTTGTAATTGAACACCTGTAATTGTATACTCACGTGATTTGCATGTCAATAACACATGTTAAATGCATGGCTTTCTTTGCAGTGTTGTCTTATTATGCATGATTTTCAAACTTATTTAAGTCTTTACAGATGTTTTCACCCAAAAGAAGCTCTCAAAAGACATTTAGAATTCCGAAATTTGTTATAGCTGATATGATTAATTAGTAATTGGACCCAGTTGGGTCATGCAATTCAGGGAGTAATCGTGCTTGTAATTTCAAATTGGCCCCGCATTTCATTAATGTCTGATTTTGAAATTACTTGGGGGATTCCCAGATAATACTCCCTGAATTGTACTCCACTCAGTCCAATTACTATAATTACTAAATAGAAATGGTATAATTCGTGAAAAATTGCACCATTTTCACAAAATAAACCATTTAAGTTAAAGCTTCATCTGGGAAAAATGCTCATGTATCTACACATTGTTTCAAGGTAATTTGCCCTTTAAAAAGCTTCCAAGCTAATTGATTTCAGAAACAATCAAAGTTCCAGGCATTTATTGGATATGACATGACAGTTGATACGTTTATATATCTTTAACTTTTTGAACTTAAATCTCTTATACTTAAATAATAATAACTCGGGACAACCAAAGACAAATCTGGATAGTAATAGGATGGAGGATTTGAACCAGGGACCTTCAGATTTCAAACCCAGCACCCTAAACCACTCGACCATGCTGCCACTCTTAAATCACACTAACTGTGAAAGATAAAGCAAGAAAATATCCCTTCCATGTGGACATTAAGATGAATTGCAAATTATGCTGCAAAATATGCTTAAAATAGCTCAGGAAAAAATCCCATAAATTGCATAATTCATTACATAATAGCAGTCCCTTCTTATCATATGATTTGCCCCAAACACTTTGCATAATTTCTGTTTTCTTAGATGTGGCAGTGCTATGAGAAGGCCCAATTATGGTCCCTGGCTTTAAATTGGTTGGCACTCAATACTGACTGCCTTCTACTGTTTGTTATTGGTGTTTGTAGTCTTACAGGGTCTCAGGGGTCAAGCTCTCCCCATTTTGACTTGAATGCCTCCGCACTTATAATATTCTGATTTGTGAATGTTTTTTTTGGTTCCTTTCTCTCTTTTTTCCCTCTGGATTGTTAATATTGTAATGCAATGTTGTGGAAGGTTTTCAAGGTTTTTTTCAAAGCCAAATCATCTTAATATGTCTTGTAGATGCAGAATTTTTTCTTCAAGTTGATAAAGTGGCATGTAATGGTTTCTTTTGTTAAAATTGATGACTTCATGAATTATGTGATATTTCCTGAATTGTGTGATCAGAGGTGATTTTGAGGTCAATTGTGTGAAATCTCGCCATTGTGTAAATCAGAAGGCATGGTCAGCACTAATATTAATAGTTTGTAATGTTTTTAACTGTGTGCAAATGGAGATACTAATTCTGGCATCCGTAGTGTGAATATGAATTCCCCTTGAATAAGATGCAATTAAATTTCACTATGGTAACCACTTTATACACTTTGAAATTGATAAGTGAATGGGGTACTGTGTGAATGAGGTGTCTCTCCTAAGAAGGCAACATAGCAACCCTTGCCATGTCACTAATGGACCAGTAGACTGTGTGATAGAAATTTCTTATCATTAGATTGGATACTAGTTTGCATATCACTCGCTGTTAATTTTCTTGGAAAAATAATTCCTTTACAGTCTGTTAGGCTATTGTTAGCAACAGTTTTTTGTTTGTACTGAAAATGAAGCCCAGAAATAATCTGAGCGAGGTGAGATTTGTAAATACAATGCTCCGTGCTAGGTATATATGGAGAGATGTAACGGGTCACCAAAGTGGACCACGGTCCCTTAACTTACCCCAGTTTCCTTAGTGTTAAGACTGAGTATTCCTACGTTGTGAACATTGTACTCAGTGGCCCATCAGAAGTTATTTTCCCCTCCTGGTAGACAGGCAGTGTATGTGTCGATGGTTTTCCGTCCATGACAGTCAGCCCTGTTAATGGTCAGTCTAGCTGGTCTAGCAGGCTGGTTGATTATTTGGGTTGGTCATTCGTGCCATTCACTCCTCATCAGTTAATGATCAGTCAATAAGTCCTGTCTTCAGTGTCCAGTCAGTCAGTCAGTCAGTCTGTCAGTCAGTCAGTCAGTCAGTCAGTCAGTCAGTCCTGTTTGTGAAGCTGATCAGTTTGTCTGGTCTAGTTAGTTGGCTGGTTAGCCGGGCTGATCAATCAGAACAGTCAGAAGGTCACCATCCTGTGAGTCTGGTTTGTTTGTCAGTCCTGTTGGTCAGTCTGGCTAGTCAGTCTGGTTGGTTGATCAGCTGGGATGATCATTCAGAATGGTCGGTAGGTCACTGTCCAGTCATTGTAATCAGTCAGTAAGTCTTGTTGGTCAGTCTGGCTGTTCAGTTTGTTGGTTGGTCTGCCAGGTTGGTCAATCGGAACAGTCAGTAGGTGACTTTCATGTCGGAATTTTTTTTAAAAAAAAAGTAGAGCAGAGCTGTTTGACTGTGGTGTATCAAATTACATGCCAAAGGTCACACATATGTTATTGGTGTGCATCATGTTGACACCATGTTTTTGTTTTGCTAGTTCAGTTTGCTTTGGTTCATTTAAAAAATTTAATTTTGTCTGGCTTCGCCAGAGACTGGTGTCGCTTTCCTTCAAGAAGATTGCTGCACTCATCAATGTGCTTGAATATTTTTTTTGAGATCAACGTTTGGGTTTATCCCTCTCTTTGTTGACTTTGTTCATTATCTGACATTATGACACCACGTGATTCAAATATAGATTCTCACGCGTAAACTGAAAGTCTTTTGACTATTTTGTGTGTTGTATATGCCGCAATGGAATAGATCAGCCATTATTTCATCAGTTGAAGGTATTTGGTTAGATGTGCCACCAATGCGAGCGTTCTTCATATCGCACAACTTCTTTGCTACTGCAAGAAAGGTAATTTATGCAGCCTGCTCGATTCAGACAGGCAGATTTTTTACTGGTCAAAATTAACAATGCTAAGGTCCACACATCCAGCTGTGAAGTCGGAGGAGGAGCGCGGTAATTGAGCTTATCACATATCTAGTTGAATGTATTGTGTGATCAGTGGGTTATAGCTGTTCATTCTTGTCGCGGTTTACCAAACAGCCTAGAAAGGAACGCTTTCCATTTTCTTTGATTCCTTTGATAAACTGTATGCCGGCATTTTGTTTGTTAGGGTGGTTGTGAAAAGCGTCAATTTCGTCTTTGTGAACGACGGTAAAAGTGTCCTGAAAGTTAATCATAGCAAATCGATGTATGGCAATGTTTCAGTAAGTCCATGATGTCTTCTGTCGGTAACAGTAGTTTAACGGTGGCTTGTTGTACAACAGTCTCGGTACACTGTGAAGCCAATTGAAGGGAATACTGGTGAACGGTGATTTCACCTCAAAAGACATGCGCATTTGATCATTTTATGGAATTTGCGCATTATAAATGTAGTTATTATTATTGTTGTTATTATTAGGTCTGCACCCATGAGTCAGTAAATAAAAGATTGTTTTACCTTTAAAAATATGCAGACTATCGCATATGTAGTCCTACCAAAAAAAAAAGAACGTTAAATTTGAAATAGTTAAAATTAGTTTTTAAAAATACAATATTAAAATGTTCAATAACATTACAGGGTAAAATCGAGTTAAAAATTTGCGGTCTTCAAGGCTTGGTCAAATTTAGAACTGACCTCTTGTCACGTATTGACTTGTTAAGACTGTTCCATTCTGCTGTTCCGTGATATAAAAGGCGCTGTTCTCCATAATCTCGCGGTAAGTAAAAATTGGATTTGACACGAGTTTTATAAGAATGGATGTCACTGATTCGTTTGTATCAAACTCAAAATCTGTAATGTCATTTGCATATTTATAAACGAAGACACAGCGGTGAAAATAACCTATGTTAAAAAAGTGTTGGCCAACAAAGTTCTTTAAATGCCTTTGTAGAAGAGTAAAAACTAGGTGAACTAAGAATAATGGCTTCGCTGCCTTGTTTTTCAGTAGCTGCACTGATACATTCATAGAGTAGCATTGCCCTTATCACCCCAGATAGTATCGCCATAATCGAACAGCGGGCGCACTAGGCTATTGTACAGAGTAATCCGCGTTTCAAGTGGCCGTAAATAACTTCAGTATTCGTTTCAGCGGACCAAGGCTTTGATTGATTTTAGTTGATGTGGCTTCGACATGGTCACCCCAAGTCATCGTCTTGTTTATGGTTACGCCGAGATATTTAAAAGTATCAGTGTATTCGAGCGGCGAGTTATCAATAACTACATTGACGTCACAACAGGTGCTAAGCTTCTGTGGACTACCAATTAAAATGAATAGCGTCAATAGAGTTTGCGTGTATTGCAGTTTGCCTCTTGGTTTGTTAGTTAGGCTTGTAGTATGGTCGTCAAGTACATAGACAGTTGATGCGTAAGGGACCCACAGAATGAGACTGTAGGTCGCATCGGTAACAGGTTCAACGGACCAGACTTATAACATCATCGACTGACAAACACTATTCACTTGACTCTGAAGATGACTTTTGCTCAGGTTGTTAAAATATTAGTCACCAGCAACAGTTCTTTCCAGAACTACCCTTACCTGGACGATCACACAATACGAACTACTGATACACCTGGGTTCAAACCATTTACTTTATCACATATGTAGAGCCTTGTGTTAACTTTTTTTTTGAAACATCATACACTTTATTTATACACACTGATATAAGTTACTTACACTAACACAGTGTTTGAATTTTACATAGTACTTCGCTGTTAAGTTAAAAAAAAACGCACAAACAAGTAATCAAAAAGATAACGAATGTTACAGCGAAACATTCAAATTAGGTTTTTTGGTTTGTTTCCCTTTGTTTTCTTTTAATTAACTGTTCTTCTATTTTTGGTATTTAGCACTAGTTCATTAGTCGTTAGTGTTCCTTATTGTCCGCTTTATTGTTTGTAGGAACGCTTATTCTTCGTTACTTCGTGTTTTTGCGTAATCACTTGTCAAATTAGCCTCAGTTTTTAGAAGAAATAGGACCTAGGTCTTCGTTTTTTTACGCCACTTTTAAGTTTTGAAGCAGCAAGTTTTTTTTATCTCGTGAAGTCAGGACACCGTTAAGGTAAACCCTTCTTCGTTTTATCCGTTCCTTCTTGTTTGCTATTTTGGTTAGCTATTTTCTATTACTAATTTTTCTATTTTTCTGGTTTATATGTAGTACCGTACGAGTGCAAAGTTAATAAATGTTTTGGTACAGAACTACGCGTAACTTCGGTTACAACGAAACAGGACATAATCGAAAAGAGAGATGACAAGACAATTTAGACAAAAAACTAACAAGATTGAGCCTATGCACTACCTTATCATTAAAAGATATATAAAAATGCAATACATCATTCATTTGATTGAGAGCAGAATTCCTATATACTAATCCAGCTTATATTATAATAATGCTATTTATTTTTAATTGTTCTTTATTTTATTAAGGTAATTCCTTAGTATTGCATTGCGCATCCCTACTGCGCACGATTTTCGCGTTATTAGTGCGCGCACATGAGCGCGTGCACGTACAAAACGTAAGAGATTTCCCTCAAACTGAGCTCGATAGCGAAATAAATGCTCCTTTTCTCTTAAACGAGCAGGGTGACCCCCGACTTTTTTTTCAAGTATTTGCTAAGAACAGTCAAATAAAGAACATATTTGAAAAAGAAAAAAAGTTTGATGGTAGAACATGATTTTTTTTTTTGGAAAATAGTTCGGTACTTGGTGTATTTTGGCCAAGACGAGGACTTCAAGCTAACCACGGAACTGTCCGAGAAAGTGCAATATTCCCACAACCAGGCAATCAAAAACGGCTTAAATGAAGCAATACTGCTTATGTGAATAAAAGAAGCTTTACTTTCAAGATAAAATTTTGTGTCTTTCAAGTAACCATGTTATTTCTGTTTGAAAGTGATTCGAATTTTTAACACAACCAGTAAAAATACCCCATTTTAAGAGCCTGCTGACGCGTAAACGAGCACGGTGACCCAATTTTTTTTATTGCATTTTTTTAATGTTCATATCATGAATGTTAACTATGCCAAGTTTCAAAAAAAGTTTGATAGTAGAACAATTTCAAGGGAATTACCTTTAGTAATATGCCAAAAGTTATGTACAAAAGAGGTAATACATCTAGGTACATTTTTCTAATTTCCATTGAGTAGTTAATTTCTTTACAAGTTCATCCAAAGACAGTTCTTTTTGAAGATGTTTTGCGGAATAGATATATTGTTTAACCAAGATGATGAGCAAATCTAGCCTGCGTCTTACGGGGCCCGAGAGCATAACAGTTACATGACGTATATCATGAAAAGATAGCCTTGTGTTAACACTACTCGAGAACCTGAGTTTGATTGTGTTACTGCGCTTTTCAATAACATGCGGACTCGAACATTCGAGGGTCGACCGACAAATGTGTTTTTCGCTGCCGTCAATCAAATGTTCGGTGGTTCCTCCCAGCTTACGATTACTGCTGAGCACTGTTTCGTTGTCTGAACTGTGCACAACGATTTGATTACCACGCGCTCGGCGGTAGTCGGAAGCTGGGAGGAGCCGCCGAACATTTGATGGACGGTAGCGAAAAACGTATTTGTCGGTTGAGATTTGAATTTTAGAGTTCGCATGTTATTGAAAGGAGCAGTAATGTCAAGTTTTTATTTTTAAAAAAAAAGCTTGCTAAAAGCTCAGCATCTGAACCCTCTAACATATACACCATGTAGCTTTTGTGATGCATTCTGAAAGTGATGGAAATATAAAGTTCAGTAAGTTATTTTGAAGATATGGTCGTAATATTTCACAGTCTAGGATTGATTCCAGGACGAATCACAGGTAAGTTAACGTCGTCGTGCATTCTGTTGTTGACTACCTGTCTGTGTGACTTTGCAGTGGCTAACTCTGTTCTGAAAGAGAAGCAGACGTTTTCCGATGTACCTCTAACAGTGAAGCCTTTATACGACATGACTAAGACAACCAATACACAAGAAGTAAGTTTACAATGTTTTTGAATATCATAAGTGCATAAAGGGGGTAGTTTTCTAAAGAAACTATGGTGCTGCGTCGGTGGGGAGTATTACAAGATAATTTGGTTTTATCAACTGGGTTGATAATTAACAATTATTCTTTGAAATCGAGGTAAATATTCTGCCACTATTCACCGAGATTGAGCATGATGACGCAAGGTATCCCATTACCCCAAAATATCATTTCTGACTTTCTGAAAATTTCAATTTTTCCCACAGAGCATGTGCATTAACCTCCCCCCCCCCCCCACCCCTGTAGTTTGTTACTTGAACACAGTTAACTCACACTATCATAACCCTCATTCATAAAAAAAACCAGTGCCCCATTACAATATCAAAATCATTCTTTCCTTTCCCCTTTGGTTCAGATGACCAGCAATAACAGGCACAATGAAAATTGTTCATTACAAGAATGAGCTGGCTCTCAGGGCGGTTTGATTAAGTGTTTGTGCAGTCAAAAGTTGAAATCCATGACTGTTTTACTCGAATATAGCTCCTGGTTTTCGTCAATGGTTTCTTGAAAAAAAGATAGTCAGTTCAATGGGAACGTTAGCCTGCAAACGATTACGTATTTCCGGCTGTCACTTGGTTCCGCCAAAAATTAGCCTGCAGAACAGGCGTAATTTTGTGCATATTCTAGGCAAACAGAGGCGAAAGCGAGGCGAGCATGAAGCGCAAGTCACACGCGAGGGTAGGGATTCAAAAAAATTAACTTTAAGCGGTCCTCCCTTACGACTGTTATGCAGTCTACTGAAAATAACTTCTGCGAATCCGAGCCAGGAAACGATTTCTGTGACGTAGGAATTCTAAGCGAATCACAGTTTAACTCAAA
>JAHPZR010008144.1:0-12500 GCA_019787425.1 Platygyra sinensis
AAGTCTATATTTCTTTCTTGTTCTTACGAAGCCCTCTGAAAACTCACAAAATCTACATGAAGCTATATAATTATAACAACTGGGCCGTGATTGGTTTCCCGAGTGGAAAAGATGGGGCCGTCTTTTCCGCAAGGGATTTTCCCGTGTATTTTAAATCGGCTTTATTGGAAAACCTTGTGTGGTTAAGATGGTTGGCAATCATGAACAAATGGAAGAAGATGAATTAAAACTCCGTGGACTTACATCAAGTAATTTTGCTTCTAACATTTGATGGCTTTGACCATGTTAACTATGTTAATGGAAGCGTGTTGTCCTCGTGGTTATTGCGCTCGACTCCGGAGCGGATGGTGTCGGGTTCGAGTCATGGCCGGGTACATTGTTTTGTGCTCTTTGGCAAGACACTTTACTCTCACAGTGCCCCTCTCCACGCAGGTGTATAAATAGGTACCGGAAAATGTAATGCTGGGGGATAACACTACGATGGACTAGCATACGGAATGGAGAGGGGGGAGTAGAAATACTCTTTTAGAGTCTCTTCATGCTACAGAAACTGTAGATAAGAGCCGGCCAGACGGGCTTTTCCGTTCGTGTGAAGATTTAATCTTACCTTCCAAGGAAAGGCTCCCGATGCATTACTTTCCCAGTGCGTGCAACAGCAGTCATTCGGACAGCTCTAAATTTCATGGTGAAAATTTTCAACCTGCCTATAGCTGAAGTACTTTTTGGTAGCCTTTCTTTTCCCCAGTATACCTATAATAATTATCTACGGCTTGTACTCTCGCTAACATTTTTATTTACACTCTCCGCTTATTGATTTTAGTTTAATGACTGCCTTTTTCTTCGAGCTCTTTCGTCTTCCGTTATATAAAAGTTAGTGGTATACCGAGTGGTCTCAAATAAAAGCTGTGCCAATCTTAACTTCAATCTTATTACGAGACTAAAGAAAAACTTCTTTTATTAAATTTGTGTCAGTTTGGTCTACCAAGTGATGATCAATGCGTGTTGTGAACAACACACATTTCACCATATATTTGCTCTTAACACTGACACTGAGTTCTCTGAATTGCAAAATATTTTTTTAGATCCATGGAGGTCGTGGAGTGTAGAAGCCAAACACAAAAATTTGAATTCGATCAAATCTATTTTCATCGCACCATTTAAATCAGTATTGTATGGAACTGATTTTAACACCAAATCATGTGAGCTGCCTTTCCCTGTAAGACTACATTTACTAATATTTATTTTGTGGTCTGAGACTGATGACAAAATCTGATTTACGGATAAGGAAGTTCATTAATATAAAAAAGGTGAAAAGGGCCGGCTCTAACTCTTTGTAATTTACTTTGTTGATATTAGCGGAGCTCCGGCGGCCCCAGGGGTCGCCAAGCGGAGCCCCATGCCCATATAGGGAAAAAAGGAAACCTATGGATTGATTTTCTCATGTTATCGTGGCCAGCAGTAGTTCTCGTGGGCGCGTACGCACGACGACGACGACGACGGTGGCGGTGGAGTCGCGCAACATGGCGGCCATACTCCAAATAATAGGTTGACAGAGACATGCAGCCTTGGTTTACCGTGTACTTTTTTGATATTGGACATCATGCTGTGATAAATTGACACCTGTCAAATTAAGTTATCCGCTGACCAGTATCACGTGACCATATCGCGGGCTCAAGTTTATAGCTCATCGAGGTCACGTAATTTATTAAAGTTGACCGCTGACCAAGTGCTGGTGTCCGATTGGATCGCGGGCTCATGTCAGGTTCAATTGTTGAAAACAGAGCCGGGTTGTTCGGAAGCCTATTAACTCTAATCCAGGTTTAAAAGTAACCTCATTATAACTGTTTCTTCTCTGTAAATGTCTTTTGTATACAGCTTTTGTTTTGTGTATCAGTTTTGTGATTATTACTGCGCTTTTCAATAACATGCGGACTCGAACATTCGAAGGTCGACCGACAAATGCGTTTTTCGCTGCCGTCAATCAAATGTTCGGTGGTTCCTCCCAGCTTACGACTACTGCCGAGCACTGTTTCATTGTCTGAGCTGTGCACAACGATTTGATTACCACGCGCTCGGCGGTAGTCGGAAGCTGGGAGGAGCCACCGAACATTTGATAGACGGTAGCGAAAAACGCATTTGTCGGTTGAGATTTGAATTTTAGAGTTCGCATGTTATTGAAAGGCGCAGTAAACTCAAAATAGAAGGCCAAACAAAACCCCACCGCAAAGTTACAAAATTCAAATCAAAAGTCAACCTTATCCTGGGTTAGCCTAATCGGGCTACAGGAGTTCCGCTTTTAGGGTGACCTAAATCTATATATTACTATGAAAAAGACATATAGACATTCAAAACATGTTAAACACCTACGGCGGGTGGAAGAGTAAAAGGAAGAGATAATAGATTTAAAAGATTCAACAGGAAATTTATCAAAAATCTGAGTGGCTTTTATTTATCTGGAACGCAAAAACACCCAAATTAAAAGAAATGATGGAGAAAAAGAAGTCGCATTTTCAAGCCTTTTTTTTGGCCCAAATAGAAGCCCATTTTTTAATCTCTATTATTGTGATTTCCGATCCCAATCACCCAAATCCCCGCTCCCAGTGACGGACTAGGAAATCCCAGTTTTCATTTTACTCATTCATGTGACTCTTCTGATGAACGATTTCGAATTCTCAATCGATTCTCAACTCAGAGGCAGCACGTAATCTGTCAGTGTTTGCTAGATAGTTTACATAGGTGGCATGCAACAATCATTGTTAAACATTTTCTTAAGTTGTTTTCCCATAAAAAACTCGATACATTTTCCTTTTTCAACTTAAGTTTAATTTTCAACGTTTTGCGGGCCATTAGTTGAGACAGCATATAATGAGTGACGCGCGCCGCTTTCTTGACGTTCTTATCAATAACTCAATTCTCCTTGTGTATAAATATGTCTGGATTTATGAAAACGGTGCTTACGAATGGAAATCGCGCCTTGATATAAGCGGGCGTTTTTTTCTCCGTCAGTGATTTTTTTCTTTCTTTACCCGTTTATCTCCCTTGCATTGCCTTTCCTTCTCTATTTTCTGCCCGTTTACATGGCTTGGAAGCGGCCTGAAAGTTGGGTGAAATCACCGTGAAACAAGGGTGATAGGGGTTGGAATGTTCAGCACCGTTTTCATAAACCCAGTTAGAAATACAATATCAAGAATACAGTAAAGAATACTGGAGATCATAAAGAAGTAGATGGCAATATATGAAAGCGACATACTCTTAATTTGTATTTCCACTCGATTTGTAGCATAGACTTGCTAAAAAACAAATGTTTTTGGCCAAGATTTCTGTTTTATCATGTTAATATTCGCAGAAATCTCGCATATTCTCGTAACTGGTCTCTACAGAACAAAGGGAGGGAAAATAATTTAGCAGTGCGCTGTTAAAATGCATCTCCAGTTGGTACTTTTCCTGTACACCATGCAGAACTATCTGTCCTGACAAGGCACACATGTTTCTTTCTCGGAACCTGTCCTCTATTTCAAAGATCAGTCCACAGAAGATTAAAGGCAAAAATTTGTTGTTGTCTGTTGGCTGTACCCCAATTCGATGCATTAGAGAGCCGAGCAGTGCATCTTCGTTTGGAAAAAGCGGCGATCTCTGTGAAACTTCAGCAAGTGATGGCAGCAGACTTCCACTGAAAACATAGCCTCCTCCGGACACATAAGGCTGAAATATCTCGGCGGGATGATCTTTTTCAGAAACGTAGTAACGACTTTCCTCATCCCTTACAACTTCCATGTATGGCTGGACTCTACCGGCGTAAAGTGGGTGCGTCCCATTGGCTAAATGGTAGTCCTTGAGCCAGTTAAGAAGATCACCGACATTAACAAAACAGTCCTCATCTGTCTTTAGGATGTAAGAAGCCTGACACTTTTGGTCCAGCGGCCATTTTAGGCTAAATACCATCTTCATGTAAAGGTTGCGATATGTATCATTAAAAGATCCTATAACGATGTCTTTGTAGATGCTTGCTTCCCGTTGAACCAAATCATTTAGTGTGGAGTTGGAGCTCTGTCCAATTAGAAATACTGTTTTCCAAGACCTGAAAAAATAATAAAAAGACTTGACACATTTCTACCAATAAGAGATAAAGTTACTCTAGTTTCTTGGGTGCTCTCCAAACTTCCTAAGTGCATCAACTCGAAAATGCACAGCTAAAAGGAGGAACCAAGCCTCCGTAGGAAGAAAAGATGGCGGTTGTATTACCACAATACCAAGCAAACCAGGAGCCATAATCAGGAACGGAGACCGTAAGCGCGCGCCATTTCTAGAATTGGGGCCTGCGGCACACGCGCGTACATATTGCTGCGGGGATTTTCGCGGATGTCGCGCAGGGAAAATGGCGTCCGAAATTCCCGAAATCGTTTATGCTTTTGGCCCACAACTCAACGCCTTTATGGCTGTTGGAATTCTGCTTGAGTATTTTCGCCGTAAGTTGCTCCAGTTTGAGTGAAGACAGTGCCGAATTTAGGGTCATTTAGGTATGTCCCGCTTTATATCGCTGACCAAGTTGAGTTCCGCTGCTCCTTTTACAAGAACTTCACATTACTCCACTCTAAATTTCACATATGAAGAAGATTAACAAATTTCCATAACACAGAAAAAAACACTAGTTGGATATGTGTGGATATAGTAGCGTTTAGGCCCAATAAGTGACAATAGGTTTATGTCCGTAGATGCTGCTTAGTTTTGTTTGTGTAAAAATCAAATAAATCAATGTCTGTTGTCAATGGATAAAAGAGCGCCCACCGATGCGTGTTTTGCACAGCTAGTAAAACATGACAAATTGGACTTCGCACCTTGCTGTGAAAACGTTCATCGAACTCATATAATATCTCTAGTTTTTGAATACGTTTAAGGTGGCTGAAAACAGTTTCCAGTACTATTCAAGACTTAGAGTTATTATAACCACTCTATACTGGTTGACGCCAAAATCATGGTATCAACAAACTGCCCGATCATCGGTGAACAAGCTGCTGTTAATTTTGTGGCACAATAGGTTACCATAGCAACAATATGACCTGCTAAAAACACCCTTAGTTTTAGCTTTAAGCGCTAATAACTCAAAAACGAGCTCGGTGACCCCCATTTTTTATTATTGTCGAATTGTAATCAGTATTATAAGAAGGAACTTTTTGCAAAGTTAAAAAAATTCCTCAAAGGGGGTTCAGAGCCACCTTTAATTTTCGAAAATTTCACTTTTTCACGATTTGTTCACAATCTGAAAACACCGACTCGGACTTGAAAGTGCACTGATGCGCTGCTCATTTTCAAAAACTTTTGCAAACTAACCAAACGAGCAGAAACAACAAGAATCTATAAAAAAACAGGTTTTGGTTATGATTGAGTATTGTTTGGCAGACTCACAAATTAACTCGATACCGGTGTAAACAGTTACAGAAGAAGCACAAAAGTTTACGCGTATAACTAGCCGGCGAGCGGATTTTATTCATTCACAGCGCGAAATTAAAGAAATTTTCGACCCTGAAAAACACACCTTTTCCATTAAATCAGAGCATAAAAGTACATAGAAGACCCCTGAATCTTCTTCTCTGCCTTATTCCCTGCCATCGCTGTGAAAAATCGGCAAGAGAATCTCGCAACATCCACGCGCGAGCCCTCGACATGTGCGTGGATTAGCCCGTCAGGATGGCGCAATTTGTTCTAAAAATAGAAAAAATTGTCCCATATCATGGGTCTCCGTTCCTGCACTGACGACGGCGACGCCAGGGACGACGGCTAGCAAAAAATGGATTTAAATTTTACTCTCGAATTTCGTATAAAATAACCCAACTCGTTCAGAGCACAAATCTGCCTAAAAACCTGCTCAACCTAGAAATGTTATGTCAGCGATCAATTCCTTGAGAAAATCCAAAATACTAGCCGTCGCGGCCAAGGTTCTCCATACGCAAAACTTGGTCATTTTGCAGAGAACGCCAACGAAATGCACAAAGAATTATAACGCTCGTGTACAGCTATTATTCCGCTCATTAAACCTTTTGTTTGGCAACGTTCCCGTTGCCGTTGCCATCGATCGTGGTTTGCTTATGGCTCCTGTGCAAACCTTACACCGCCCATAAAGTATCCTGAAAAGTACAAGGAAAGCCATAATTTGGCAATATTCAGTTGTCACTGTGACGTACTAAAGAGATTGTAAAGCGAAACCCCGCTCACGTTTCCATTCGGTAGTAGTTAGTTGTGCTTATTAAATACTGAACGAGAGAAGATCAGCTGAAGTAATATACCTTGGAATCAAAACGAACTACGTCTCCAGATCAATTTCATTTTGACTGAAAATAAACATGGAGGTGCAGTAATAATTTAAAACATTGCAATTGTGAAACTTGTATTAGGTGTAAGTGAAGAATGATCATCGCAGTTAATTTTCCAATTTAAGCAATTGGAAAGAACAAGCCTGAAAAAAAATCAGGGCTTCAACGGGATTCCAACCCGTGACCTCCGCGATACCGGTGCGATGCTCTACCAACTATGAAGCCGCACGCTGGGAGCGAGGTCAATTTGAGAAGAAGCCTGAAAAAATCAGCGCTTCAACGGGATTCGAACCCGTGACCTCCACGATACCGGTGCGATGCTCTACCAACTAAGCTATGGAGCCGCACGCTAGGAGCGAGGTCAATTTGAGAAGAAGCCTGAAAAACTCAGGGCTTCAACGGGGCTTCTTCTTTCCAATTGCTTAAATTGGCAAATTAACTGCAATGATCATTCTTCACTTTCATCTACCACCGCAGTTCACATATGAATTATTTCATATATACTTCACGCCCTGTCACTCTTCATGGCAGATGCGAACTAAAAAAATTGACCTCGCTCCAAGTGTGCGGCTTCATAGCTCAGTTGGCAGAGCATCGCATTGGTATCGCGGAGGTCACGGGTTCGAATCCCGTTGAAGCCCTGATTTCTTTCAGGCTTCTTCTTTCCAATTGCTTAAATTGGAAAATTAACTGCGATGATCATTCTTCACTTTCATCTACCACCGCAGTTCACGTATGAATTATTTCATATATACTTCAGGCCTTGTATTAGATGTTTTGGCCAAATGCTATGTGATTCTATTGTCTTCAAAGTTCTCTAACCGCCGTGATGCACGATGGCCAGTTTTGCCGTAGAAAAAAAAATTGGGAAAAATGTCTTGAAGGAAAGAAAGCTCATCCAGTCGGTCCTGCTCTATTTACAAAATATTACATTTTGTTTGATAATTTCATTTCCAGCGCTGACCTTATAATTTTATTTAGTTTGTTCGAGTTGGTCTTGCTTGGTTACTTGAAGTCTTTGGAAAGGGTCCCTTTTACCTACCTCATTGTGGCGTTAATTTGTTGCAGTTTGCCTATATAATGATCCATACTTCCCCAAGACAGTCTGATGGCTTGTCGACTCATGAAATTTTTAGGACTAGAATGGACTTGAATCAGAAGGAAAAGCTCATTGTTACAGTTAATGAGCTGCTTCGAAATCTTTCCTGTCAACTGCAGGTTCTTGAACGAGGAACTCTTAATTGCGGCTGTAAACTTCTTTCCGAAAGTCCTCGACATTTCATACTGACTGAGCGTCTTTTTGAAAGCTTCTCGAAGAAGCGAAAGTTGTTTGTTCATATCAGTGTCGAATTCGTCTTGTCTGGACGGGTTTGGACGAAGAAGCGTAATGCGAGCGACCTTGTTTTCATCATAGTTCGCGAGGAAAACGATAAACAATGGAAGCAGAATGAGGACATTCAGCGATACTAACAAAGCGAACGGTTTTAAAGCGATTAAGATGAAACATTTCCAAAACAAAGCAAATTCAGAGGCTATGATAATTTGAAACGGCACGCCGGTCAGAAGGGTTCCCTAGTTCACTTAATTTATTGGGTTATTAAATGTCAGTTAAACGTTATTTACTATTACTGCCAATTGTTTCACATTCTATTGCAAATTCACGTAGCAAAAAAAGAATTAAATCGGTAAATTTCAACTTCTATGTTTTATTTCTGATGTTTATTTTTCAAAGCCATGATATGCTTTTTAGTATTGTAGTATAAGATGTTCTAAATTTTAGTCGATCAATTCTAAAAGTTAAACTCCCGCAGTTAACAAGTCAATAAACCGCTTAACCATTCCATCCAAACTCGTTAACTATATCTTTAAAAATCGAGTAAATTAATGCAGTCAGGTGATGACATAGTCGATAAAAAGTGCTGTTTTTTATCATTGACTTATATATTTGGGCAAGACGTTTCGGCTAACTCTTGAGCCGTCATTCGGTTGAGAAAACGCTCGATGGGACACGCAATGGGACACGCTCTTTTCGCGTGCTTCTGGCTCCCAGGATCTCGCGAGGGCATTTTTTTCTCGCAGGTTTAGTCAATCGCGCCTCGCTCGAAGGACTATACGAAGGAGGGACTACTTATAGTGTATAACCATATGATGGAATCGATATTCCATACTAATTTGGCTCAGAAATATAAAATAAATCCTTTGGGGCTGGGATAAGCCGATTTTCCGACAACTTTTTTTCTTACCACTGTTCGCCTTCCTTAGAGCAATTTTGCATTTTTAATTAGTCAACATACATCATTTTTCTTTTAGTCAACATACATCATGGCGGCTATTGAGAGAAACATGCATTTGTTCTTTGAGCCAATGTTGCAGCGCACTGGTTATGTGACGACAAAAATCAAAAGGCAAAGTACAATGGGAGTCGTATGAGAGGCAATCTCGATTTCCTTAACTCAGTTTCAAATTATGTACGAAGTTTCTATCTCCTCTGCATTGTTTCCAAGTAAATTTTTCAACTCTCCTGGAATCTCAGAAATTTTGTTAATTTACACACGCTCCATAACGCAGGGTTTTGAAAACAATCCGCCACGTTTAGTTCACCAAACAAAACAGAACGTAATAGACATGTTATCTACCCTCTTTGTCTAGACTGGGCTTCATCTGTTAATATTGATTATTACAATTTATTCTTTTCTCCTTACTATTATTACAATTTAATCTTTTCTCTTTACCCACAGTTACTCACAGTAACCGTGTTTTCGTGAGCCTTTGGTTGCGTAGTAATGTTTCTGTGGCATTTCCTTTTTATTTAAGGTTACACCAAATCTTCACGGGTGTCCTCCAGAAAAAAAATTCATACGCGCGCTGTTTTTAATGAAACCCCTCCCCCCAAAAAACTACATATCAGTAGAAAGGCTGTAAAATGTAGAATTAGATAAAATTATGTTCTGTTTTGACTTTTGCTTTCCAAAGGCGGCAAGGAAAAGGCCCTGGGAACGTGGTTGTGTTTAATTTCCACAAGTAACAGCACTTACATGTTTCTCGACCTTAAATCCGTTATTTTGATATGAAATAACAAATGTGCGATGAAGTTAACAATTTTACTGTCGGATAACGACTTTACAAAATACTTAACAACAGGTGCAAGTGACATGTGAGAAAAGTTTCCGCCTTTTTTTTGTCACCGTGTTTTCTAAAAGAAATGGAAAACATGTTCTCCGTGTTTCTATCGAGTTATAGAAACACTAGTAAAAGTTTGGGAGAAATCGAAAAAGCTGTGGAAACACTCGGCTGCGGCTCGTGTTCCCACAGCATTTCTCGTTCTCCCAAACTTCCACTCGTGTCGCTATAACTCGATAGAAACACGGTACACGGTTTTCTATTTCTTAAATAATACATCACGTTAAAACCTGAAGTTCGTGTTTACCCAAACAAAAAAGATTTAATAGTTTCTAGAAGCTTGAAATATTATTTCATCTCAGTAATGAATTAAGAAATCGGCCGCTAGCCGGGAAGTACATCACTTAAACATGTTAAACTAAACCAATGAGAAAAAAAGAAGAAATATGTTTATAGCTATAGGAATCAGAAGCATATGACTTATGCTCCTGTAGGAATACAGGAAGTTAAGTTGCAGCCATTCTAAGCCAAGGATTTTTTAATTCAGTGACCATAACAAACGATAATTTGTACTGAGATTGTCGTTCAAAATAGGGAGGACTGCGGCTCCTCTCCGTTTTTGACCGCTGGACAAGGTGACTGAAGGCTCCGAGTATGTTTTTTTTTCACTTGACAGGCACCTGTCAGTACCTGCGAAGTTCCTCACCCGTTAGTCATCAAGTTCGATAATTTCGGCCGCGTTTCTCCGATTAGGGTCGTTCCACGCATTTCCTCGCACTGACAACAGATCATTGTCAGACAAAGCCACCCCTTCATATAAAATTGCGATCAAGAAAATTAACTCCAACGCGACATTTTCCCTTGGTTGCCTGCGCTTATTGTGATGATACCTAGCTGGGGTTTGGTTGTGTTCCCTTGATGTTGTTTTGCCTGAAGAGCTCGCACTGGCTGCTGCCTTTTTACCAGATTTTGATGGCTTTTTACCACGTTTTTTCGTTTTCTTTTTCTTTGCATGCGAGCTAGTTTCGCCATGTTGACGGGTGGTAGGTAGCTGACGAAGATCAGCGCAGTCGATGTTGAAGCAGCCGATGTCACATTTCCAAAAGCTATCCATAATCTCCAGGGGCAAAATCTCAAAATCTCGAACCTCTTCGTCATTTGTAATGAAGGGTGAATTCTCTAGAAAAAATGGCACCAAAGCTCGATTACTGTTGAAATTTCCATCTGTTTCGTTGCTTGATACATTTTCTCTAATATTCGATAAAGAAACTGCCTCTTCTATTGTATTTGCCAGCTGTGAGCTGTTAACATGCTGTCCCATAACACTGAACGAAGAATTTGCCATGATGTTCGCCAGAGCCTCGCTGCTCTGTCTCGAGTACTGCACAACCTTATCCCATTTTTCCTGAGTATTTCTGACGAGGTCTTCATTAAATACTTGGCTGGTAGCTTCGATGAGGGAAGTTTTCAGCGAAATTGCTTTGGTTTCCACGCTTTCCACTAGAGCTTCAAAGGCGACCTCGCCCATTCCATCTTGTGGTTGAATCTTAGAGGACAATCCTTTCACAACCGCCTTTAGATCTTGAACCGCTTGCTCCACATCCTCCACAATACCGTGCACTTTAAGAACAATTCTAGCAGTGAGTTTTAAAGTGACCTTGAGGTCCCTGTAGACGGTTCTGATGTCTCGTAGAAGACTGATGAAGCTTCCCATATCTGAGCATCTAAATAAACTTTACTTGTTGAACCCTCCCTTTATCGTTCCCCTTTCGATTTCACCGTTGCATTTTCTTCAAACACGACTATCCATGCTAGGCAATAAACCATTGCAGTCTAAAACGAAATATTCAAGGTTCGAGTCTTTTCGACCACTCCTTTAATTAGGGTGGGGTTAATTCGGACAATAACAACAGGTCTGTGCAAGAAGAAATGACATGGGCGTGGCACTTTCCCCAGCAGCTGCATGCGCGCGGCACTCTCCCCAGTAGCTGCTATTCACTCTTCCGTATAACCTGCTTACTAAGTATATTCTGTATATAGCGTATCCACCTTCTGCCACCTTTTTACGCGTTTATTGTTTATATATGTATACTGATTTTCTCTTCAGTACTTTATTTTTGATATCCATTATTTTCGCTTGTCCAATTGCTTTTAATGTAACTGATATGTTGTGTAAATTGTTTGTACGTGCCAGTGATCAAAACGAAAGCCTTTGCTTCTTTGGTCAATGAGTACATTTTATTTTGGTTATTTACGGTTATATTTTTTTCTGTTTTTAATTAATGTAATTTCTCTAAATATGGTTTAAGTTATAATTTTTGTAAATAGTGTCAAAACAATAAAAAAATCTCTAAATCTGAAAAATTTACCGTGTCCAGCGCCTCACCGAAAGATCAAAAGTGAATCATCGCAATCAACGCATTTTAAAGTGTTAACAGAAATAAACAAGCTGACTTAAGTGTTAATGATAGACAGGCGGAGTGTACTCTGTCTCTTACTGCATGGCCGTCACCTACCCCCAAATCAACTGAAATTTGCGTGAGTTGCCCCCCCCCCCCCCCATAACCCATCTAAACATTAAACTAACGACAATTCAGAGGTAGATACCATATAGTGATAGACGTCCAACAGTAGCAACTAAATGTAGTCACTGAGAATGATGGATGAGAATGCAGCTATACCGGCCACTACTGGCAAAAAATTCCAGGCTCTGAACGGCATTTAAACTCAAACAGGCTCAACACTAACATTGTAATTGAAAACCACCTAAGCAGCGCAAAATCTTTTCTTGCTTAGCTACCTTTTCCACTTTTATTATCAGTTTGGGAAACTACGTACACCAGTTATACAAACGCTCTCACTTCTACTGGAGTGTCAGTGTCAAGGGAAAACTTGTTTTTGGTGTTAGGTAATATAATTGTGTGATATTCCAGAGCATTACAAAAGGGTTACTTGATTTTCTATTTTATTACTGCTAAATTTATACTCCCCCTAATGTTATGTTGGGAGGCGCGGTGGCCTCATGGTTAGTGCGCTCGTCTCCGGATCCAGTGGTCCGGGTTCGAGCCCTGA
>JAHPZR010008144.1:15000-17500 GCA_019787425.1 Platygyra sinensis
ACGCTGGATAGGAGACGGAGTTATCAAATATTCAAATAATGTTCTTGAATATATAATTTCGAAAGGAAAAAACTCACAAGCTGGCAGGTTAAGTTTCAAGGATACACAAACTTTTAGAGGAGTTTCAGTCCTATCAATCTAAGTTCACTACAGAAACCAAATGACAACCTAAATTGAAAACAATGATTGCAAAACAATGACGGCAAATTGTCCGTGTGTGACATAATTATCACGAACTATGCAAATATCAGCTTATCTGTCGTTAACGCCAATAACAACAGGTGATAACAATGAGTTGGGTTTGAAAAGTTTTTCCGAAATAATTACTTGGTTCAAAAGACTGATTGAAATGAACAAGCGCCCAGATCTGGAATATGAACATTTCTGATCTCGACTGTCTCAGCTTTCCAACATTTCGAGTCCTTCTGATTCAGTGCTATTCCAGATGCCGGCAGATCAACCGTCTGACCGCCTAAATGTTCCGGCACGTGCTCGAGCGTTGAAAATTTTAATGTGCACTCCATTTCTACAGAAACAAAAATGCTCAGATATCCCTTTCGAAGAGAGATTTTTTCGATCTCCTGTTCGTTACCCACTGCGGTAAGCGTTGCTTCGGCTACTTTACGTCCTTGGCGATCCAACACGTTAAACTTGTCGCCTTCGAAAATGACTTGAATCGAAAACGAAAAGCCTTCTTCGTTGCTGTCTGACCAAAAGAAATTGTCATTTTCAGTTGCCTCGCTGTGGAAGGTAAGCCTTTTGCCATAGCCTTTGCCAATGCTTTTTAATATCAGCGCGGCTCCGTCAAACAGGTAGTCGTCACTTCCATTTCGGCGAACTCGATACGCTAATCCAGGAACAATTTTAGGGTCAACATAAGTTCCAACCACTGGGATTTCGTGAGGTAGTAATGCTGGGATGACATATTCTGTTGGGAAATCGCCGATGTCTACCCCCCGAATACGAAGAGTTCGCACCTCGGGAATGGCTTCTTCGACAATGTTTTCACCGTCTGGTATTTCCTTGACGCTGGCGTGAAAACGAGCGCGTGTCTGTCGCCACCAAACTCTCCACAAGGCATTTTGTAATCTTCTTTCATTTTCATATTCACTTGATAAATATCTGCCGTTCTTGATGCCCTGATCGAACACAGACAAGCTTTGACTCAACGCACCTTTGTTGTCCAGTCGACGAGCTTTCAACTCGTTGAAATACTTTTCGTTTAACGGGATGTTAAGGGCGTTTGTGAACTCCAGAAACTTGGAGAAGTCGCTCGGAGTTTCGTATGCATCTTCTTCTTCAACATCGTTAAATAGAAGATCCATTCTTATTCTGGTTATGTAAGCTTCTCACTACCTCAACAATATCCCTTCGACTTTCTCAGCCCAAATAGCGACAACGCCGTATATTTACTCTAGTTTTGTTTGCTCGCGCGTCGCCAATGAATGCATGAATGAGGAAGAATGAAGGATAATTCGCGGGCTTTGTTCGAGCTCCTGATTGGCTTATTTATGATTTCCACGGATCAGAGGCAAATTGCCCACGTGAACAGGGCAAAGATCGCTCAAAATATGGCTGCGTCTGGACTTTAGACCGCCGTAAATAACAGAGCGATAGAGGGGAGCGTGTAAATAATGAAACCGAATTTTTCAAGGTTAAATATTTAGTTTCCATAGACATATGATATTCTCTTTAAGAAATATAAACTATCGAGGGAAATAGCGATAAAATTTTATACAAAATGAGTTAGTTTTTTTCATGCACGCGAGTTCGCTCGAGGGCTCAGCAGACTTCACGTGATAATAGACCTTGCCATAAATATGACCTAAATAAAAATCTTTCCGGAAATTCTCAAAAAATACTTTAAATATCACAAAAATTTTCAAAATATCTCTAAAAACCCTCTCCCGCTCTAGCAAGGGGGTTTTCTGGCATTGAACTAGGTGCTAACAGTTTTGGAAAAAATTCTTTGTTATACCGACATTTATGATTTACTCTCAGTGCCTTTCTCCACACAAAATAACAACTCGCCCACAGTACCTGATGAAGGCTGGTTTCAGTGGCCAGCCGAAATAAAACCCATCTTTTAGAAAATCAAGTAATAATCTTACGTCACATTGGTCTCTGATTTTATATTCTTCATTATTTTATGATAAACTAGAAGCCCAGTGTTATAGGCTCCTATAGTCCATTAAGGCGGCCGGACACTAGCCGATATTTTAATTACATTTGACGTAGATTACTATTGATCCAGCTTCAAGCGTGAATCACCGTTGCTATGGTTACTCCATGCACCGTGTTTCTATCGAGTTTCAGTACAAGTCTACTAGCGTTCTCGAATGTCGCTCTCTGATTGGCTACGCTACTCACTATCTATTCCGCGATAGATAGTGAGTAGCGTAGCAGTGTACCTTTTTTAACAAATAGACGGCCGCTTCTTGGCGTTTTTCAAGTGTCTGTGAGGTCTGTGACGAGGATTTAATTTTTGAACGACTAGCAG
>JAHPZR010008147.1:0-14183 GCA_019787425.1 Platygyra sinensis
AAAAAAAAAAAAAAAAAAAATTTATTTCACCAGGTGCAGATCACTAAATTGTTACGAGTTAAGTAAACAGCTAATATATAATTCGTGCTTTACTGTGTAATCCGACCTATCCTGCAATATACTTCTCCACTAAATTTTCTCCTATTTTTATTGGTTTAAAATGATGACGTGCCGCGGAGAGACACTATCAGCCCATAGTGCCTTTCTGAGAAAAACACCCGGATGGATAATACTCATCCGTGACAATGTTTGTATTAACAGGCGGGCCCATAGTAAAAAAAATAAAAGGACGTAATGTGCTAGCAGTTTTTTAATACCAAAATTACATTTGGCTTTCACACCTTTTTCTCTAAAAATGACTACCAGCCTGATAGTTAGCTATTGGAAAATTGATATTTTTAAAACAGCATAGTTTGTCCACGGTTCCCTTCTCCGGTAAATATGTGTTGTAATTTCCACAGGGCAACTATCAGCCCAGGGTTCCTAAAAAATGTTCTGTTTGTTTTTATATGGTTTCGTAATGGATTTCATAGACGTATCTACCTTTCCCTCATTTAACAGGATGTGGTTTGATGGTTAATAACACACTGAAAAGTCCTGGATATTTGTATCCTGGCTACTACCCAAACGATATTTACTGCAATTATACGGTTTCTATTCCACGCAACATGACGATGAAGATATCATTTATCGATTTTCACTTGGAAGATGATTCATCATGCAGGTAAGCACAAATCTGTGACTTCAATATTAATATGGTAACTCGAATCCAATCTTGGACTCTTTTCCTTTTGGTTTTGATAACGTGTACCGGAAACGTTGGTAGATTATTAGTAAGGTGCTGTCTTCGACTGTGGAGGGCAGGGTGGCCTCATGGTTAATGCGCTCGAGTCCGTCTTCGAAGGAGCAATTGATCAATTGAAGCACTTCTTTTATTTTCTTGCAAATAAATCATTGATTCTTAATCCGACGACTTTATATATGATGTTGACGAAAGTAACACAGGGCAATATGTAGTATATTAGCGGCGCCTTATTATATGTATTAAACATACCCCTCATTTCCAAAACTGGACCTCAACTCTCTTGACATAATAGCAAACAATACATCTAATATCCACGTTTTGAGCTGCTGCATTTACCTGGGTGGACGATTTTTTTATAGCCTAGAGAGAAATAATTTTTCAGTTCTATCGGGATGGAAGGTATAGAAGCACTCCGCAATGTCAACCATACTTTGGCAACTTTCGTGCCCCAGAGATCAAAGTAATCGGCGATGGTTTATGATCATTAGATAATGCCATTCAAGCGCTTTCGTTGCGTTAGCCATCATGGTATAAGAGGAATTATCCCATGCTCCACAAATATGGCTCGCAAACGCAGGGTTTTTTTTAAGAGGGTGCCCGTTTATATTTTATTTCATTTTTGATATAAATATTATATATTTTGTGGGAGAATTTAATAAAAGAATTAACCAACTTGCTCTCGTTGGATTTGAGATGATAATAAGCAACTCAGAAATATCTCACGTCTAACGTTAAGTGGAAGAAAAAAGAATACAAATTGGTCTAGTTAAGTAACCAAAGAAAGCCATAACTGCAGAAGGCAGCTATAGGGTTGGCGGGTGATCATTCGGAACACTTGCGCATACTTAGAAGTCAATGGAGCAGGAATTGAGGAATCTGATTGCTTATAATCAAAAATTTATTTAAAAAATGTAATAAGAGTATACTACTTCCATGCATTTTGGAGTAGCCTTATGTAATTTAAATAAGGATCTTTTTAAATTATTAACATATTAACGTTTCTCACAGCTATGACTATTTAAAGATTGTTAATGATAAAGGACAGATGGTTGGTAAATACTGTGGGAGGTGGAGTGGGTACTTGACTCTCGTAAGTGGAGACCAGATGTTGATAACATTCAACTCAGACGACAGTATTGAAAAAACAGGATTTTTGATACACTTCACTGCTGTTCCACACAGTAAGTACTCTATTTTGTTTGCATTGCTTGAAGTACCATAAAATGGAGGATCTTTGCCACATTCTCCGGAATTTGGTATATGACATCTGTCCACAACCTGTAAAATAAATTTAGCATGGTTTAGTCACTACACTTCGCCGACGGTTAATGTTGCAGTGCGTCTGTTCAGTAATAGATCACAGAAGACGTCAAAATGTGATAAGAACATCAGTGACATACTCGGCTATCGCTTTGTGTGCCACTTTTTTGTTCTTACAACATTTTGACGTCATCTGTGATCTATTACTGAACAGACGCACGGCAACATGGAATCTTTTTGTTTTATATGACAAAACAAACTACTAGAGATAAAACTTTTTTTTACTTAAAATATTTCAACATGCGCGAAAGCCAGCCTTTGACCTGCCTTTGACCACTTTGGCGAACACGAAAAAAAGCCATATGACGCAATCTATTATCTATACAAAATAAAGCAATTTCATTGGCTGCTATGCGTAGCAACGAATTGTGATTGGCCCTGGAAAATCACCCCACTGTCAAACTTGGCTCGAGCAGCTCGAGCGCCTCTCTTTGAGGAATGAAAACTTACAGCGAAAGCGGAATTGAGCTGCGAAATCTACAAATTTTAAAAAATATGCCGGAAAAGTTAAGTCAATTTTTGTCATCAGAGCAACCTGGGAGCCGAAAAGCTTGGACATTAATTGCTTAAATATTGCAGGAATTGAGAAAATACCCTCGGAAAACTTGTGGTTGCGGTCAACCTAGAGGCCACTTGATTCGAGTTTTGAATGAGAGGAGCATTTGCGACGATGGAAATTTTTGTCTTCGGTGGTTGGTGATTCTTAAATCATTTTGATATAATCTCATAATCTCACATTTTTACAGTGATACAGTTGGCCGTGAGCTGTGGTTAGCTATACTTAGTTCGCTGCTGTGCCCTGAAATGGACTGGAATACTTACATCTACGGAAAAGCAAGATTATGTGTTTGTTTTAACTGACTTAACAAGTGATGTTTTGATGTTTCATTCCTGACATCAATCAGTGTGTCAACACTTAGTTTGACCCTGGGAAAAGTGTAATTTTTTAGATACATTAGCAACATTTTGTTAAGTGGGTTTGTTCGAATTTGAGATAAAGCAATGGTTCTCGGTTTACCAAGACCAATTTTGTACGTGGTTTAGTCTCGCTCGACGGCCGACTGAGAGAATTTCTGAATCATTTTCTAAAATAAACGGTTTTATATTTTTTCTTCTTGCTTTTCGAATCTGTTCAATGCCTCGGTAAGACGTTTTGTATTTTATCTTTTGCCCAGTCACGTAAAATATTATCTTAATTCTCAAAACTTTCCGCCATTTTAAAACTGCAGAGAGAAAAAAATTGTGATGATGACGTCAATCGTGCATTTGTCCTCTAATAGATCATACGCGACATGGGCGTAGCCAGGATTTTTCAAAGGGGGGGTCCCACTGACTCATACAGAGGGTACTCATCAGATTGTCACCTGAATATTGTAGGTTGTTTGCTTACAAAAAGGCTTACAAAGGGGGGGTCACGGGCACCCCAGGACCCCCCCTGCCTACGCCCTTGCGCGAGAACTAATCAAAATGCGAGAATAAGTTGGTTTATTAATAAATAACCATATAAAGGATGATATAACCATAGACAGCCTATTGATATCCTAACTCTATAACTCAGAATCTTCGTAATTATATCGCATCTTATTTTTATACTATTTGTGTAAATATTAACACGTTTTGCTTTTACACTCAGCTTTGCCAGAACCTGTAGCCTTCTACCCCTTAAATGAACATTACAAAGCGGCAGAAAAAGACAACAGACAGCCAGAGGGAATCCTGGGGGATGTTGCGATAACAAACGGACCCTACAACGAACCAGGCGGAGCGTACATGTTTTTTGGCACCCATACCAGTTACATCGAGTTTCCGAATGATGGGGGTCTGGACACTCGGTTATCAATCACACTTATGTGTTGGGTTCGACCAGGAGGCCAAGATGGAACACTATTCAGTTACGAAAAATATGACGGAGTCCTTATAGCGATCGTCGATGGCAAATTCTTCAGTCGAATCACCAGTAGGGATAGTTTTACTCTGACTGAAATAGCAACTGCTGAGGCTCTTGCAACAGGCTTTTGGGCTCACGTTGCAACAACTTACGATTTCAGCACCAGAAACGTCTCCATGTATATCAATGGATATTTAAGTAACTCGCAAAGCGTCTCTGCTGCTCTGTATATTGCAACCAACGCAGACAAAGTTCGAATAGGGGTTATCAAAGGTGCAATCGCGGAAATGAAAGTTTACGATGCAGCACTGAAGGAAGTCGAGATACAAGCATCGATAAGACAAGGTATATGTAAATCATAAAATGAACTTTGAAAAAAGACTGCACCCTGATATCGTTGACTCATTATCCTCAGTTTAATTTCAAGAATTCCCTTAGTGAACCATTCACGTGCCCTTCCGTGCTAGATAAAATCTGAAAGAGGCGATCAGATTCAACTAGATTCAGTGTTGCAAAACAACGTTCTGTTAGCAGGTAATTAAAGTGGAGAGAGAACGGATAAGCCTACTACAGCAGAAATGCGCTATCAAGCTTTTTTTGACCTATTAGAGGCGATGCTTTGATGACCTATTAGGTCTCTGTTTTGACATTACTTCTACAACGAAAACAGTTTACATGGAGTTTCCTTTCTACCTAGCAGCTTCTTTTGAGCAAATTTGTATTTTGTTGGGAGGATCAGTTTATGGATCTTGTGACCTCACATTTTGCCCTTACTCCGGGTGTCCAGCAAAGTGTCTTCTACCTGTCGTTTTGACGTAACCTGTGCATGTACTACAGCAACATAAACTCCCTGTTAAATAAAGGTTAATCAGGTGTGATTCAGTTCACAGACAGATTATGGCTGGCTAAACTATCTTAACTTCTTTTCATTTCTAACCATCAGTTCCACCGACGATAATATTTCCAGATGCTTTGTTAGCAATAGAAGGAGGCATACTGTCATGTTCAGCGAGAGGAACTCCTCCCATCTACACAACATTGAAATGGAACTCGACGGTACTGGCGAACACAACAAACACCGCAACCATCCCTTTGCACGAAGAAGGAAACTACACCTGCCAGGCCATCAACAAGTATGGAACTGACAAGGGAGAACTCCTAGTTAGTTTTACAAGTGAGATGAATTTTTTGGGGGGCTTAGCTTATCTCTTTTGTTGTTACGTATATTGGTATGTGAGAGTCATCCTTTAGTAAGCTAAGACACTACTTGTAAGGAGATCCAGCGGCCCCATGGACCATCAGCGAAGCGCCATAACTAACATAAAGGAACAGAACCACAGAACAATATGTATGCCTAGGAATAGAAAATCATTTATCTTAAGCTTTTTTCATTTGTCAATATTGCCAGTGAAATGGATTGCGGACGCTTGCGCCCTATGAAGATGACGTTGCGCAACATGGTGTCATAATCCACCTAATAGATCGTTTACAGCGCACATCTTCGATATTTCGACATCCATCTTATAATCAATTGAAACCTGTCAAAACAAGATTTCATGTGAAAAGTGCACGCGAGAATATCAGGTTAATAGCTCACTGAGAGCGTGCTTTTTATAAGTTGACCACTGTCCAGGAACTGGTTTTCCAATGGATCACTGGCTCAAACTAGGTTAATTTACCGTTATCAGGAGTTCGGCTTTAGTTTGACTAAATCATTATTGAAATAGCGTATCTTTGAACACCTCCTTGAAAACAGCTATTTCATTCCATCTAATTTAGTATTATATTTCTTTCAATTTTTTGATGTGACAGTGAAGAAGAAAAAAAGACAAGTTGCCATCTTTACACATGTTCCAGACACGTCAAATTACACTGATTTCAAGGGAAGAGATTTTAAGCGAAACTTTGTTAGAGGGTGTCTGAGTATATTCTCAAAAAACAATTTGCTTAAAATTACCTTTTGTAACATAGAGGAAAAAAATAATAAGAACTATTCTGTTATTAACAGCTTTAAACCCTGAGATACTCGACTTTCTGACCAGTGAAGGATACCCGGTCAGCTACAAGCGTAATTTTGACAATACTTCTACGTATGGGATCCCGGAAGGCAGGTCGATGAACATTTTCTTTCACGATTTTGAGGTGGAATATACTCCATATTGCAAGTAAGTGATATAGCTGTGAGTGAAGTGTTTTCTAGGTACAGTTATGCAATATATAGCTTTACATGATGTGATGGCCTTTCGCTTTTGGTAAAATTCTTCCTATTCTTGATCTATATATATGCATTTCGACTGGATTTATTTGGAATCAGGCGTCACATGTAATCATGACCTGCAGGACTCTCAAGCTTTATTTGTAGATGCTCTTGAATTGTTTTATTTTAAAAAAATTAAACTTCATAACATATTTTAAAATATCAAACATCGAATTATGAAGTCAGCTGACTATGCAAAGTCAACAGATATCACTTTTCCTTGGCAGTGTAATCGTGGCATATGCTTGCTTGGAAAGTGACCTCAGACAGAGTGAGACCGAATGACCAAATTTAAAATGCGATATGCAGTCTTTAAAATTATTATTTTTATTTTTTACGGGGAGTCGGGGGGGGGGGGGGAGAGAGAATTCTCTCCAGGGTTACACGTTTCTCAGGTGGTTCAAATATCATTTTACTTTCTTTGTAGCAAAGACTATTTGAGGATTACTGACGGAATCGGCAAAACATATGGCGTGTACTGTGGTAACAAGACTGGTGAAAATGTTGTTGTAACGGGTGACCTAGTGCGAATAATATTTCACTCAGACAATGATATTCAAAGAAGAGGATATCTGCTAGTTTTTACTCTGGTTAGTGAAGGTAAGTGGGAACATAAAGAAGCTGATAATAGGGTTTATAATAGGGTAAGTATGGTAAGGGACAGAAAAGGGAAATGCTGCTAGTATTAGCAGTATCTGCAAAAGATTTGATCCGCCAAAAATAGACATAGACAGGCGTAGTGCATGTGACAAAGGCCAATCTTGTTTGGGGCCTCTGGGATTGATCTGCAAGGCTACTGGATTCGATAAAATATCACCCAAAATTTTGAAGTGGGCTGCACCAGTTATTTCTGAATCACTAAAGCAGATTTTCAACAGGTCATTTGCCTCACGTGTTTTTCCAAACGAGTGGAAAGTGGCTCGAGTAAACGCCCTTCATAAGAAAGCTCCGCGTAACATGTTGGACAATTATCGGCCAATTTCAATTCTACCAGTAGTAAGCAAAGTTTTTGAAAGGATATTATATAAACAGCTGGTTGAATAATTAGACGCTGAGAATTTGTTATCAGAGCATCAATTTGGCTTTAGATGCTCCCACTCCACTGTTTCAGTCTTACTTCACTGTTCGAATGAATGGTATTGTAACATGGATCGCGGCCTTTACAACGTAGTTACCTTTCTTGACCTACAAAAGGTCTTCGATACGGTAAATCGCGTGCTCTTGCTTGGTAAACTTGAGGCTTGTAGTATTAGAGATGATGCACTTAATCTTCTTGCTTCCTATTTAGGGGATCGGAAGCATACCTGTCAGGTGAATGGTAAACAATCTGGCTTAAGAACAATATCTTGTGGAATCTCTCAGGGTTCAATTCGGGGCCCACTTTTCTTTTTTGTATACATTAATAATTTCCCAAATTGCCTCAAACACACCACACCTCTAATGTTTGCTGACGATTCCAGCTATGGGAAAAGTATTGAAGAAATCGAATTCGTACTTAATGAAGACTTGGAAAAAATTAGATTGTGGCTACAATCAAATAAGCTAAGCGTTAATGTTGCGAAGACAGAGTATACGCTCATCGGTTCACGTCAAAGACTGGCTAAGCTTCCCTTGGAACCAAATGTATGTATTAGGAGTGAGAGATACCAAAATTCTTGGAGTGTATATCGATGAATCTCTCACGTGGAGCAAGCATATTGAAGAAATAACTAAAAAGATTACAGCAGGAATTAGTGCTCTAAAACGGCTTAGAGGTTTTGCAAGTCGAGATGTACTCGTTTCTGTTTATACTGTTCTAATTATGCCTCAATTTGATTATTGTTGCGAGGTTTGGGATTCACTGTGAAGCACCAGGAAGTGTATTAGCTGAGAGGCTTCAGAAACTCCATAGCAGAAGCGCTAGGGAAATCATGCGTTACAAAACTGAGGCTGGACAGTGAATTAACTATAGCCCTACGTGATCTTGGCTGGAGTTTTCTAAACGAACGTAGATTTCATATTAAGGCTAGGCAAATTTTTTAAGGTTCTCCATGATTTGGCACCTGTGAGGCTTTCTAATATCTTTAAGAAATCGTGCTCAGCCAACAATTACCATCTAAGGAATTTTTATTTTTATTTTTGCCACACACAATGAAATACAAGGATAATAAAAACGATGATAAATAGGTTAATTAATGTTAAATTTAAAATCTATAGATTACTTGGGAGGAGTGACTGTGGCGGGGAAATCTCCGAGAAGCGAGCTTATGAGGAATATAGATTTCCCCTCACGGGCAATTTAATACTAGGCGGCATTTCAAGAAATAAAGAAAAGTCGATTATTTAGGTATAGAATATAAGTGTGTTGAGAGGAAAAGATAGATATAAGGTGTTAAGGTATTTAAGTTGCATTCTGTCTGACCCTTAAAAATGGTTTGATCATACGTTTCAATATACTAAAAGACGGGGCATTTTTTTATGTCGCTCGGTAACGAATTCCATATTCTAGGACCTTGAAACAAGATCGAAATTTTTTAATATTTGTTCTACAGGTATGAGGTCGGTAAGGGAACTGGTCAAAACTATATTACATACTAGGGACCCACTTTTTGGAGGAGGGGCTATTGAAGAGGCCACGGGTCTCCTGACAAAGGTGGGGGGCTAGTACGGAAGCCATGGGTCTCCTGACAATGGTGGGGGGCTAGTACAGAGGCCATGGGTCACCTGACAAAGGTGAGGGGCTAGTACAGAGGCGATGGGTCTCCTGACAATGGTGGGGGGCTAGTACAGAGGCCATGGGTCTCCTGACAAAGTTGAGGGGCTAGTACGGAAGCCATGGGTCTCCTGACAATGGTGGGGGGCTAGTACAGAGGCCATGGGTCTCCTGAAAAAGGTGAGGGGCTAGTACAGAGGCCATGGGTCACCTGACAATGATGGGGGGCTAGTACAGAGGCCATGGGTCTCCTGAATATGGTGGGGGGCTAGTAGGGAGGCCACGGGTCTCATGTTAGAGGTAGGAGGCTGCTTAAGAGGCCATGGGGCAAAGTCAGAAGTACCTTTCCTGCAAAGCTTCTATAAATGTATACTGCATTGAGCATTCTTACTGTGTATACTGCTATGTTCTGCTCTATATAAATGATCTCTGCAATGTGTCAAAGGTGGTGGACTTTATTCTTTTTGCTGACGACACAAATATATTTTTTTCTCACAAAGATTTTAATTCACTCTCTGAAACTCTAAACTCTGAAATGTGTAAATTAACACAGTGGTGTCGAGCTAATAAGCTGTCAATTAACTTTAAAAAGTCAAATTTTATGGTTTTTAGACCACACTAAAGGAGGCAAACTCTTGATCTATCTATTCAGATTGACAACAATAACATTGATTGTGTGAAAGAGACAGTACTTTTAGGTGTTATTCTTGATGAACACTTATCATGGAAACCTCACATTCTTAGCGTCTGCAGAAAAATATCAAAATCTATAGGTATTATTTACAAGTCAAGTTTTTGCCTTCCCAAAACTTCCTTACACTGTTTGTACTATAGTCTAGTTTATCCTTACTTAATATAATGTGTCTCAGTGTGGGGATCGACATATCAGAGTAATTCAAGTCGCGTTTTTATTTTGCAAAAGAAGATAATAGGAATAATTTCCAAAGTTTCTTTCGATTCTCACACTGATGTTCTTTTCAAAGAATACGGGATTTTGAAATTCTTTGATATTTATTTCTACCAGATAGGTAAATTTATGTATCTATTTAAAAGGGGTTTACTTCCTAATTATTTTCGTAATATGTTTACTCTTGCAAGCCAGTTACATTCGCATTATACTAGAAATTGCAACCTTTATTACATACCTCCCTGTCAAACTAATATTCAAAACTTCTCTATTCGGTTTCAAGGACCTAAGTTTTTCAACTCGTTAAGCCTTGAAATTGAAAACAGCGAAAGCATTTGTTTGTTTGGCAAAAGACTTAAAATACTCCTTCTTTCTTAGTCAAATATACTCTTTGTTAAGCTACTTACTTTTTCTTTCTTTTCCTTTTCTTTTTTTTTTATTTTTAAAATAATACATTTTAATATTTCATGCTGTCCCGATAATTTGTATGATGTACCCTATATTGTCAGGAAGCCTATAGTTCATAAGCCCCCGGCTTCTATATAGGCTTCCTTGCCATTACCACCTTTAAAATTGTTAAGTTATCGTCTTTAAATTATCATAAATTTCTAGTGTATTGCGTTATTTTTTGTTTATCTTTTGTGTGGTTAATGGAAAATAAAAATGGAAAATGGAAAATGTATATATAAATATACACGAATAGAAAACAAATGTAAAATGCCTGTAAGAAAGATCTTGAAGATCTTCAAATACCCATATATAAATCCAAGAATTACATGTTTCTTTACCACTGGATTGTCTAGTATGGCATATGTAGTAATACACAATCAGGTTAAGGACGTTCGCGCCCAAAAACTTCCCACGTACAGATTTTTTTAAAACTTTGACTGCGGGTAGAAAATGATAAGACTAGATTAAAAACGTAAAAAAATCGGGGGTCACCGAAGTCGTTTAAGGCGTAGCACAGACCATAGCACTTCTAGGATTTCCAGTCGTTCGAGGCGATTCTGGCCGGATTCATTACTATCGGCATATATTTAAGTTGGAGAATCATATCTAAGTTATGTGTGTTTAACACAACATATATAGGCCTATTTGATAGATCCTTGCTACATATGTCATTAAATCAGCTAAAATTAGCTTTAAAAACTACATTTTCTAAGTCACGCACACCTGTATCCCTGTGCCAATTCGACCCTATTTGATATATGAGAAAATTATAATTAAAACTTCCCACGTACAGATTTGTTTTGTTTTTTTAGTATAATGGAAAGAATCAGAAAAGGAAGTGATCTGCCCAAAAAAAAGTGGGGGTCACCGAGCATCCAACAAAAATATTCGCACACCAAGTTAACGCAAAGGTCATCAGCTCTATTATATTTTGTTGAGTTTTAGACCCCGTGCGCGCGCTTGAAAATGACGTGGCACGCGCTTGACCAATGAATAGCATGCGCAATAGAGATGCGCAGTAGCAATGGTCGCGAGCGTCCTTAAATGAGATGGGGGATTAAGAATGAACTCATGGGCATCTTTAATGATAGCATCATTGGTGCAGATAAATGTAGTCAAAAGTGTAAACCGGGCCTTGGCCAGATGCAATTTTTTTACTGAGGAAAAAACGGAAAAAATTCAATGTACTGTATATCCTCTTACAGCAACCTGACTTCAGATAAATGCATTAAAGGAAATTCATATAAATGCATAAAAGGAAACTTTTTACTAACGGAATTCCCTCGGTTCTCCTGTTACTAGCTACAGCATACAAAACGATTGTCCTATTGCTCTAAATGCAGGCCTAGTTCAGCTCATTATGAGGTAGTTCAACCTTCATAACAGGTAATTTTAAAATTTGTTATTGTGAATAGAGAGAGGGGATAAAGACTACTTTTTATCATCCCCTGTATGAATACTTTTTTGTGGTGGGATCTAAACCACATGATGTATGCCAAAATAAATGCAAGATAGCACCTTATAGACCTCACATCTGATTCATATTGTTACATCAAATTTTTTGCGGCATGTTTGTTTCCCAATTTTGAAGTGCACTTATTCTGCAGCACTTAAATTTCATGATTCTGCCAAAATTATGTCTTTTAAGACTCCCTGATTTTGTGTCTCACAACGACACTTTAGAGGTGTTAATGTATTTGCAACTATAAAGTTAAACAGTCACTATTCAAACTAAGGATGCTTGGTGATTGTAGTAGACTTGACGGTTAAAGTTATTTTCCATGCAGCACGAAGAGTCGATCGGCCAGTAATCTCTTGCTCCATTTCTTTGTTCGAGGAAAGAGCATAAGTTTTGTTGTTTTCCACTAGAGCAATAATCTGTTGTTCCCATTGTGGACACTTCTTCACCAGGCTTTTTAGCTGTTTTGGCACTTTAAATTTCAGCTCTTGGCTCGTGGAGCTGGAGGGCCATTTTAGTGTATTTTGCACTAATAGGGTTCCTTTTCTTTTTCTGCAGAGAGTTCCATATGATAAACAAGTCGTTTCATTTGAAACCCGATAGCAGTGGCTGCATATAAATTCTTCTGAAGATTCAGTCATGATTGATACTTTGAACCTAACCTGCGATCAGGCGTCCTTTGTTTTTCGCGGTGGGAAGGTACGCCTGATACAATTACTTGACTATTTGTCTGTTGCTAGTCCAGAATCTGGCCTTTTCTCTGATTGGTCAAGAAACAAAAGGTAATTAGAACTAAGCCACGATTGGTTACCTGTGTGGGAGTGTGATTTTCGGTCAAAGAAATGCCGCGAGCTGATGGCGTCTGTTGAGGCGAGCGAAGAGAGCGAGTTTTTGTCAGCTTTGTCACAAAATTCTCAAAGATGAACAAATGTAATGCTTTCATAGAATCGTATGCCATGGAGGATATGTTTTGGCCGTCCTACCGACGGAATTCGGCAAGAGCGCTTTATATCAGTTAATTCCAAAAGTGTTGTTCCATATGGGCAGTACAGCCAACGCCACATCAAAAACAACCGTTGCTTTTTGTTGGCTTACAAAGAGGAACGATACCTTTACCAATTGACACGCTAGACGCACAAGGATAGCATTTCTTGTTCTGCCTCTGAAACTCACTCATTTACGAACGAAACAGGAGGATGCGTTTTATTACTGTACAGCACTGTGCGTAAATTCACCGCTGTTCGCGCCTTGTGTAATTCCCGCCCACGAATCGACTTCCGGTAATTCCGATTGATTCACTATCTGATGGCATCGCCGACATTCTCGCTGACAGATATTTTAACTAGGGCGCGGCAGACGAATAGTCAAGTAATTGTATCAGGCGTTCCTTCCCGCCACGAAAAATAGGACGCCTGATCGCAGGTTACTTTGAGCCTTCAGCACTATCTTTACCGTTGTTCGCATCTACCTGTGAACGCACGCGCTCAAAATATGCATGTTTTCAAATGACGTCAAACGTCTGAGGTGTCAAACTTTGAGGTTTTCCCGCCCAAATGTGAAGTTCTGATGTGTATTCTCGCCCAACTTCTCGAAAAGAATGATTCTGCGCAAATTCTTTCACTTGGTTCCGCAAAGCGCTTGAAAGTGGGACACCTTTCCGATAATTTCTTCCTTTCTTGTTCATTGAAAACATCTTCCCTTTAAGCAGTGTTACATCATATTTGGGCGGGAAAACTTCAACGTTTGACATCACGTGAAAACCAGGTTTTACGGCATAAACTATATTTCGGCTGCGGCCGCAATAACAGAGTTAACTGGGTTTAGTTTTCAAAAATCTGGTTAAAAATTCTAAATAGCTTAACGGGGTTAAAGGTAGGTTATAATAAAATAACAGGGTTATACTTTATGAGCGGCCGCACTGAAATGGGTTATACAGGTTTAGTCAAGTGGGTTAACTCAGTTCACGTCACGAGATAAACCAACAAACTGACAGACTTCTTGATTCTTTTTCTCTGTTTTCGTTTAATTTCTCTCCACTCAAGGCTAAGGCAGTCCCTCTTCCTTCTAATGCGCGCTACGCAAATTTCAAGGGCAGTTCCTTCGAACATAATGTTAATCTCGCGTAGACGTCAGAGTGTTCTCCGTCGCCCTCGAATGAATCGTCCTCGAGTCTAGATATATCCGTGAAGGCAGCGCTGGTTTAAAGAACTCACCAGGGATATGGTCTAAAAGTACTTACGAGTGACCACGAGTGACCACAGATGACCACGAGTGACCACGAGTGACTACGAGTGAGATTACATCAAAAAATGACAGTGGTGTCATTATAACGTCACTGTAAGGTCAGTTAAGGTGGCTCAAAACGTTTCCAACACTTTCCAAGACGTAGACTTTGATGGGTCATA
>JAHPZR010008149.1:0-54521 GCA_019787425.1 Platygyra sinensis
GACTAAATTATGTCCAGATTTGTATTATTTTTAATGAGTTACTGTGAGTTTATAATGAGTTACTGTTGCACACAAGTTGTGATACATGTATGCCAAAACAATAACTGGCTTAAAATAAAAGTTATTTTACAATTCATATGTGCTAGTTGAAAGATTAATAAAAAACACCAGTAGTCTGGTCAATCAGCCATATCCGTCACCCCAATGTATATCTAAAAATATTAGGGACAAGCTATTTTCAACTGGGAGGCTTGAAAACGAGGGCTGGATGCAAAGAAAGTTGGTCGGGAGTCTGTTGTAACTCATCTTCTAAAAACAACAATACACATCATCCTTGTGAAAAAGTGGTCTGGGCAGGGGGGGCGCTGCTTGCACTACTGTCCACCACAGATTTGCTGTTTTTATCATTTACTCAATGGTTTGGTAGTTTGTGGTGCAAATTTAATAAAAGATTGCTCAATGATTTCTGAGGGAACTGACACATTATTTCAGGGATTCCAAAAACAATAACTGATTAAAAAATAAAATAAATTTTAACATTTAATATGCTGCAGGTTGAAATAATTTACATAGCAAAAAACATACTCCATACATTAAACCAACGCCATACTTGTTTACTTTCCGAAGGACTGCAATAAATCTCATATAGATGTCCTTAGTTCAAACGACAAACCGCAGTAGCTGGTCAATCACATCTACAATGTATATCTAAACGAGCAAGGTGAGAGAGAAGAGTGGAAAAGGGGGGGGGGGGCGGGGGGAAAGGAATTTGTCGTTGGATTGGAAAAGGTGAGGAAATAACTTCCCTCTGACCTTAATTGTTAGCTATGGTCCAGTCTTTTGAAAGTGGTGTCTCTTGTAGGTAACCTTCCAAAAATATATCACCCTTTGTCACCCCGAAATTCAACACCCTCCTTTAATCGCATGACACGATTTCGGATGCTTTTCCCGACACCCGCCCCCCATACACCCACGGGCCTTTTCCCCCTGAGCCTTCAACAGCTACCCCATCCCGCGGGTTGTCACGGTAACAAAAGCGTACATTTCAAAGTCGTTGGAGTGAAGGTTGTTAATGTTTTGTCCAACAAAAATAGCGAACAGAAGGGTGGGTATAGTGCGTTACTATCTGCACATCTTCCGACCTTTAAGATAACCGTTTGGAAAACACACAATGGTTCCTTTCACTCCATGAAAGTTTGTCTTTGGAAAACACTCACGGTAGCGACTGTATGGAGTCGCCCGTAGAGCTTTGCGTCCGGTAAGGCGCCCAATGACAAAAAATTGCTTCATGAACAATGCGGGCGTAAAGGCTCTGTGGAGCTGAGTTGCGGGCACACACACTCCCGGAGAAAAGTTAACAATACAAAATGTAGTGGCTTTCTGCCGGGAGTTTTGTAGGGGATGCATGTTTGGCCTTTTTGTTTTTTTCTTTATTAAGGTAAAAACAAATTTTCACCCTTCCCCTCATGTGTGCACCTTTCAAAATTTTTACTTTTTTACCATCCATTTAGTTTTTGGTGTGACCTCCCTGCATACTGTTCAGTTGCCTTCCATGGTAACATATCTATTGGGTGCCTTTTTTACAATTGCCCGCCCCACCAACTACCCCACACCATTGATTCCGTTGCTTCACACCACCAGAAGAAATCTTGGTGGGAACTGTATTTCAAGCCAGCGCACACCCCTGTCCCCAACCATCTTTTTCACCAATGGTGATTGTTTCTTTTGTGTTTTGAACTGACCGGGCTGACCAGACTCCCCCGACCACAACTCCTTTTGCATCCCCAGCATCCCCTGTTTCCAAGACCCTCTCCATTGTTCGTCACTCGCAGGAAATGGGCCCCACTAAATATTTAGATCTATCAATTGTGGACGGATCTGCTGATTTCCCACGGTCTACTGGTTGTTTTTTTTATGTAAATATTTCAACTAGCACATATGAATGTAAATAACTTTTATTTTAAGCCAGTTATTGTTTTGAAGTACATGTATCAGCAAACTTGTGTGCAACAGTAACTCATTATAAACTCAACAGTAACTCATTATAAATATACAAATATGGACATAATTTAGTCAAGGTGTCACAATAAATAAAATTATTTATTGCATGATGATTTTTAGAGTTCATCTTTGCCTTTGCCGGTCATACTAATGGGAGGCTCTGCTTATATCCTTACGAAGTGCTTTTGATTTCATTTGTTTTAATCTAATCTTATGTTTCTGGATAATATCTTTTGCAAAAGAAAAAGAACGCACTTTGACATACAATTGTATGATGTTGTGCAAAACATCTTTGGCAACACTACTGTTGATTAGCAGTTCAGAATGGATAACATTGAATTGTATGCTGAGATAACTTCAACATCATGAACAGATCTTGATATAATACTAGCATAAGCAATATTTTGCACATTGGACTTCGAAGTAGCATCCCTGAAATAATGTTCAGTTCTCTCAAAAATTGACTGAGCATTTTTTGAAATTGCCCACAAACCACCACGATTTAAGGATGAAGTTAACTTCTGGCATTCAATGGCATTCTGGTCCTCTAATTTGCCAGCCTTGAGGATGGAGATTGCCTGCTCACTTTCTGATGATTTACTAGCATGTTTTGTATGAAGCTTGTGAAGCACATAACCACCAATATACTGTAGTCCAGCTTTTTCTTCATTTGAAAGTTTAGTTAATGGAGTACAAGTATACATGCTTTCAATTTTCTCCTTGCTGTGTGCTAGCATACAATCAGCAACCTTGGTAGACAGCAGTGTTGCAGTGTTCCTTGATAATCCCTCAAAATGCTTAACTGCATTCAGAGCTATGGTTGAGTAGAAGGAAGAATAAAATCTCTCAGCATTTCCAGACTTTATCAAGCGTTTATAGAGGTCTTCGATCTCACAGAATCCAGCTGTAACTTCTTGCAGACCGTAGGTGTAGGATCTTAGCTCGTCTCTGATTGATTTTGGATAGACTTTGTTGTCAGCAATTTTGTGTTTAGCTTTTTCAACAATACTTGAGTAAGCCACAAAAGTTAAATAGCTCTCTTGTCCTCATTCGTTTTGCTTTTCAACATCTTTCGTATCTTTGTGTTTAACTGTCTTGTGTCGTTTCAGTCCGCTCTTGCTTTTGCATTTCTTGTGGCACAGTTCGCACACAACGTTTTCGAGTTGAACCTGTTGTAAACAAAAGCAACTTTCAGTTGAGAAATCAGTCATAAAACGATACAACGGAGTCTAATTCTCAGCATAGATAATGGCAATAACATAAGCAACCACTGAATAATATTTACATCGTCAGTACAGTACGACACACAGTTATAAGAATTTAGCTATAACAAGTCGCTACAAGAAAGCAGCCGCAATGATACTCGATCTAGCTGAAAGATGAACGTCAAAGCAATGTGCTTTTCGCTAAATTCTGGGCGGCTAAGAAAGAATCTAAAACTTACTTCATCAGCAGCTTCTCTAAACTGTTCATCAATCTCTTCTTCTTCTTTCCAAAATACCTAGAATAGCGTCAAAATCGTCTCCAAAGAAAAACAAATCATTCGTGTCCGCCATATTGTTTGGGAATGAATTTTTGGCCTGTGCACGGTCAATGTCACGTGATGGTGCAATTCAACCTCAAACGCTAAACAAAAGGCCGGCCCTTTGAAGTTTGCCGGGTTTCATAACCAGTCCCCTCCATTAACTATGAATTAAGGGACCATGGGCGAACTGACTTGTGAACGTATCCTTTTGTTCGCGATGTGTGAATGATTATGAAGTAATCCGAAGTAATCATCGCAGACATTTTATAGATTTGGCTTCTTCGCAATGTATTTTCAAATTTTGTAAGCTTAAGCTTGTGTATTTTTGAATACAGATCATATCGAGAGCTTTAAAAAGAGATCTTGAAAGAGTTGTTTTGGTCACGGAACGCCAAAATTAGATTTTTTCGTAGAGCGGCCGCCATAGTTAATTTATTCGTAAACACGTTCCGATGCGTGGTGAATGCCCAGATCACGTAATGGATTTGAACTTTTCCTTTGACCACAACTTTTTAATCAGACGCTTTCGAGGAGCTGTAAGGAGAGATTTAATGATGATTCTTTTATTTTGAAGCCGACTGAGTGCTCGATTCAAAGCCGCCGGCAAGTTTTATTCACAGCAGTGTCATGTTTCATGTTATCTGTTCCTCCCAGAATATGTATTTGATGACTTTTTTCTTTCTTTGCTCAATAAAGAAAGTTCAATTAAAATTCCTTGATTTGTATTTTTTTAATAAAAACTCAGCGAGTTTTATCATTTTCCTTCATGTAGCCACGTTCCCGCGCGTAAGTGGAAATTCCGACAGCGGCGGCGTGTAACTTGTTATTAGTTTTTGTATTTTTTTATATTTTTCCCAAAAAACTCAGCGCGTGTTATAATTTTACTCCATGCAGCCACGTTTAGCCCCGCTCGTAAGTGGAAATTTCGACAATCGTGGCGTGTAACTTGTTAAGTTTTTTATTTTACGATAAACAATCGAGGCTTTTTTTATCGTGTATATATTTGTTTTCGGTTTCGATTCGAGTGAGTGCACTTCAGTCAAAAAGATTTTACGCAGGGAATGTTAAAGCAAAGGCAACGAGAAACGAAATAGGGTAAGAAAAGATCAGCAAATAAAAATGTTTAACACCAAAGTTGCATTAATTGCGACACGCAACAAGTTTTGTAACTGCTGCTTTGTACTAAGGTAAATATACTCCTCGGTCATAAACTCAATTCGCGTGCGCTCCTGTGTTTTGGAAAAAGAAACCCTCTCTTGATCGAAATGTTGACTCGAGAAAAGGCGATTATGTAGAATTTTCGACCTTTACTCTTTACGGCCTTCAAAAAATTGTTCACTCGAACACGATTCTTGTAACCAAAATTTCGCTGAGAGCGTAAATATTGACCGACGTGTCTGGTCGTTCGGTGGTAATTTACTAAAACCTCCCTTCGTCAATTAATAAAGATATCTGGTTCAAGTTTGAAATTGACAAGAATGGTGGCACCAGCTGTGGTAACACATTCTATGAATTTAAAATCAATCAAGCAGACATTATCGTAGTCCCTAGGGTTTTATTTCTTCTCTGTTAACAAAAGAAAAATATCTCACCAACATCAAAGAGCTTGCGCTCTTCGGAAACATGCGGTGTTGTCGGCAGAACATCGTTATGAATAAGTGATGAGTAAGAACAATAGCGTGAATATATGAATGCTCAATGACCCCAGAATTTGGGGTACACACTTAAAGCGGCGTGAAGTTGCAAATTTGTACGTGGATACAGGTGTGCGTAGCTTAGAAGTTGTATTTTTTTAAGGCTAATTCTAGCTGATTTAATGACATATGTAGCAAAGATCTATCAAATAGGCCTATATACGCTGTGTTAAACACACATAACTTAGATATGATTCTTCAACTTAAATATATGCCGATAGTAATGAATCCGGCCAGAATCGCCTCAGTGGCTGGAAATCCTAGAAATGCTATGATCTGTGATGCGCCTTATCTTCAAAACGAGTTCGGTGACCCCCGATTTTTTTTACGTCTTTCATCCAATCTTATCATTTTCTACCTGCCGTCAAAGTTTTAAAAAAATCTGTACGTGGGAAGTTTTTGGGCGCGAACGTCCTTAAGTTTAACTTGCGTCGACTTGCCTGTTGATAGTTTTACGAAAATGCGCGCGCTGAGGACGAAATCTGGACCCGTCCAAAGGAGCACGACATTTTTTGGACTTCAACATTACCACAAGAAAGTACTTTTGTTGGATCACGTTGATCATGACTGACCAGTTTCTTGCTTAGTCGCAAAATTATATCATTTTGCAAAAATCGTCAGCAAGTGTACGGTACATCCCGCGATTTTTTTGTGTTTTACATTCTTGTCTGGCCGAGGCCGATGTCCAATGAAAATTTTACAAAATCACACTCAAGTAAATTAGACAAAATCTTGAATAAAACACAAAGGGTGAAGAACACTAACCAAAAGCAATGTATTTTTAATAGGCGCATTGTGATCAAAATTCGTCTTTCCATTTTTTTGACAAACCTAAGTAGGGAATTCGAAAAAATAATTTAAAATTACAACAGCCCTTTTTATTGGTTGGCCCGGTTTAAGGTATCAGCCACCCTTCAAGACCGCCTGCAGGCAGATCGCTGTAACGCTTTCATTTTTCTTATAAAGCCCAACAAACTACATTTCTGAAAGCTCGAAAATTCCATATTATGGCTCATTCCTTTAAAATCTCAAAATTAGAGAGAGCGTAATTTTGACGTTTTATGCGAAAGCTTTCAAGTCTAGTCCCGCTAAGAATGAGCGGAAAAGGAATGATAAAATCGCTTTTACTTCTTGGCACTTTCTACTAAAAAACCGTGTCTCACATTTTTGATACCTGCATTTGTTCTTCTTTTTGCGGCATCTTACCCGCAATAGGATTATAACACCTATAATAATCATCCATGTTGATATTTACTAGAGAGAGATTATCTTGCAATAACAATAGGCCTTTGACAGGTGATATGCAGCAGGCCAAATCTTTATTTTCCGGACGGATACAACTCCCTATTGTAAGAGGTTGGTTAATTCAAAATGCTATTTTCACGTATACAAATTTTTTTTATTCGTGCATGATGTATTGCATGATAAAATGCCACCACTATACTTTGTCATAAATCGTGACGTTGATATGCAAGTTACCCATAATAACAGGAAAGTGCACCCAACCCCCCAATTTTTTTTTTCGCTTAAATAACTCTTTGCACCTGTTTGAAACGCATTGCACCTTTTTGCACCTTTTTAGCCCTAATCTTGACTTTTTAGAGGCTGAAAAAAGTTACGAAATCTGACCATCATCTGTTCCACGACCGAGCAAGTAAGGGGTATGGGTTTATTCCTGGGTTGATGTCACAAACTTATTTGCAAGCATGTTTACAAAGACTTAATACGATGCAAATCAGTCTGTGACGTCAACCCAGGAATAGACCCATACCCCTTACTAGCTCGGTCGTGCAACAGATGAAGGCTAGATTTCGTAACTTTTAGAGCCTATAATAAAGTCAAGATTTAGTTTAAAAGGTGCAGTTTGTTTCGAACGTAACAGGTGCAAAGATTTATTTAAGCGAAAAAATATTTTGGGGTTACAGGCACTTTAAGGGTAATTCAAACAATTAACGAGACGTAAACTTCAACGTCCATCTTTGCACATAATTAATGGTTGTGGAAGTTTTTAAAAGAAAGCTCTTGAAAAGCTTTATCTGAACATTACGATATCAAAAATTTCGAAAGTTCAGTATTACACCATTCCGATTTGTGATCATCATTGACTGTATTATTCAGTTCGACCCGATGTATTTGGGTACTTTTGTTTAGGACGAATAATTTACCTAAATCTCGAAGCCTGGTCTTGTCTTTCATCCTTTTGTTAGCCGACTTGGATTCTTCACGGTTCAAGGAATTTCCTCTTCTGTGAACATGCTCAGTGTGACTTCCGATTCTTGATACTGCCATCCATCAATCACTGCACTCTATGCATGCAGCGTTCAAGAAATCTTCCGCACCATTGTTATCTGTTGTGGGAACTCTTTGAAGTTTGCATCCGAGGGGTTCAAAAATTTGTCGCTCTTTTCGAAAAAATGTTCCGACAGGCTATGTGTCAGCTCAGAGGCTGCTCACCATAGGGGGTGTGCGGATAAGAAATGGAATGTCCCTATAAAGGCTGTTGGACATCAACTTGCAGACATTTGCCGGTTGCGTTGCAGTCATGTCGGGTTCTTCGCCAGTGAAGTCCATCTCCGTCAGAGAGGACAAAGACGGAAAGAGAGCTCTCCACCTCAAGCAAAACGAAAAGAAATACCTTAGCGTGGCAAACTTCCACTTCTCTGTGATCTCATTCATAGAATTTCCATCACATTTTCGTAAATACAACGGCTACCTGTTAGACGTTCATCGGATGGATGGCGTGAGCATGTGAGTATTTGTAACTTTTATTTATTCATTTGCCTTATGTGAAGCATAGAAACTACATACCGGCACATAATTTGTTCGTCTCCATGCATGGTTAACCTTGATATGTTTTGGCAATGAGTGTCCATCAACTCAAGTGCCTCATGAGTTAGAAACTCCCCACAATCAGATACTTATTACGACTTATTAAAGCCTTGAGATCTAAACAAGTACAATATAGCTGGACATATCCAAACATTCGCAATCATGCAGTGGTTCTTTCACAATAAATCAACCCACCTTTTCATATGAGAGCTGTACAAGAAACGGCTGTGGTGAGCAATTTATCTAAAAGCTTTTCAAGAATTTTTATCTAGTAGTTCTTGACGGTTTGACAAGTCTGAAATGCCGATAGAGAGCTTTGCGGTAAGGACGGTTACTCAAAGTGCAATGGCGTTAAATTGTGGCTACTTTAAACGATTTGAGCGCTTGGTTGTAACAATAATGAGAGCTTCAGGCGAAATCATATTAATTCTAAGCTCCTCTGTGAAATACGTTTTTCTATTGGGTTAGGGAAGACAAACAATTTTCACTTTTATAGGCAAAAACATTTTTTGTTTCCGAGCAGCAAAATTTGTGTCCGCAACATGTTTCCCTCACGGCTAAACTGGTAAAAACGTGCATCCGCAACAATGTTTCGCGTACGCGTGCAACATGTGAACAAACTACTGTCTGCACAATGCAAGTATTTAACAGCACTTACGTACAAGTAGGGCAAGTGTCATAAACCTTAGCAAATTTTTTAAAGAATAAAGTAAGGAATAATTTCTAAGCATTAAATGCATTTGATTGTCGCTTCTTTGACGATGGCCTTGTTTTCTAAAAGAGAATTTCAATACGCAATGAAGCACGTCAGGGTTCTTTGCTAGGTTACAATGTCGGCTCTATTACGTTATTACGCTATTACGCGATTCTGTTGTACATGAGTCTGTTCTTTGCAAAGTTATTACCTTATTACGCTATTACACGATTATTTGCGGATTTTTTTCTATACGTTGTTACCCTGTTACTCTGCTACGTGTGTATCTTCCATTATGTCTACATTATTACCTCATTACGCTATTACACGGATATGTTCTTTAGAAAGCTATCACGTTATTACCTTATTACGCTATTACACGATTCTCTGCGAGTGCATTCTATATGTTGTTACCTTATTACGCTGTTACGCACGTTTCTTTTCAGATGTGTCCTCCATTTTCTATACGTTGTTACAAGTTTATATTCTTTTTCTGCTTTACTGCCTTCTCACGCTACTATGGACCGTTATTTTCCCTCCCTTTTCATTTCCAATGTTTACTTGTTCTAACTAGTTATGGTATTTTGTTACTAGATTATTTCGGAGAACTTCACTTCGGCAGAGGTTATCAGCCACATCAGCCATTCAAAGATCAAATGCTATAGGCCACTCATAGGGTATAGGACAGTCAAAGGTTATAAGCCACTCAAAGGCTATAGGCCCTTGTAGTAAATTGAATCAGGCAGGCAAATCTTATTACCTTATTACGAGTAATAAGCGGAAAATCGGAAAAACGGGTTCCTAAAACGCGCATCATATGCCATGTTCGATCGTCGTTGGTTCAGGAATAATCGCTCAGTCATTATGACAAAGTAATTTGCAATTTCGCTGAGATGGAGGGCTCTTATGTAGAGGAAACGCGGTTTGTCTTTGAATTGCATAGCATAAACACTTTTTGCGAGCGAAACGTTTGTGAAGAAGGCGGCGTACGAAACAAAACTAGAGCCGTGAGCGATCCGCCAAAGAGAAAGTCGAAGAAAGGAAAGATACAAGGTAGCTGAAAAAGTTGGCCGCTGAAATGAGTCGTTTTATGTGGAGATTGACTATTTATTAGCTTGTTATGGATGCAGATTATTTTCACCGCAGAAATTCTTGTCATTCGCCTTGCTAAAATACTGATAATCCCGGCATGCAGAGATCTATCTTGACGAGTTTCAAGCGTGGTTGGAATACTAGTAGCAGACAGGCAAATTATATGCAAAGCAAACCGTCAAGAGAACCACACGCCATGTGGGAATGTCAGTAATAAAAAGGTAATGAAAGCCGCAAGAGATTAGCATTTAGACTTTTGTAGTTCATTCTGGAATAAAGTTTATTTATTTATATTTAGTTCATTCTCATGTTGTTGTGGTTGTGCAATGTTTGTAAATTTGTAGCTTCAAAACATTGCCCGTGAGCGAGACGAACGAAAAGGCGCTTAAAACGATTTTATAAGTCTTCTCAGATTCTGTTTATCGACGAGTCAAGTAAAGATGATACGAAAGAGCAACTCGGATACTCTGAGAATTTGACGCTGTTATTGTCATGGATACATTTGATTGACGTCCACCAAAACGTAGTTTTCAAAATGGAAAAAAATCGTTGGAGGGCGCGTGTGACTGATAACCGCTGTAAGTAAACAAAAATTTGTATAAAGGACAATTTCGTTTTATTAATCACGCACTCCACTGTTGAAACTGTTGAAACACAAAAATGAAACATAAGCATCAACCGCTTCAAAAGAAAAATTAGATCTTCAACACATGCTTGTGCAAAAATCGTACAGTTTCTCACGGGCAAGGACAAAATAATTTTTCGTGCTAAATCATGTGGAACAATATTACATAACACAGACATGACAACTTTGAGCGTGAGCAATTCTTGTTGTTGTCCTGCCGAATATTTTTTAGTTCTGTAAATATCATCAAATTAGCAAGTAAAATTATAAAATGTTAGTTACAATCAGTTGCTCACTTTATCGCGTCGTTCAATGGACAATTAACCGGAAGAGAAACCACCGAAGCGAAACAAGACCCATGACCCCCAATGACCTAACTTAATATTTAACCTAAATGTACGTCTACTAGTAATATAGATCACATAGGCTATTGATTTCAGCGCTTTTGTTTTTCGGGCTAAAGCCTGGTTCACACTTGTGCGATAAGCATTACACAAGCGACATAAGCATAAGCACAAGAAAAAAGGAACATGTTCCTTTTTTCTTGTGCTTATGCTTATGCTTATGTCGCTTGTGTTATGCTTATCGCACAAGTGTGAACCAGGCTTAACGGCCCGCGAGCGCGGGAGCACGAGGAAGTTTCTTTTTGTTTCGTTCCGTTCCGTTTCAATGAGTTCTCTGGTTTCGTTTCGGGTTTTCACACGAGCCGAAATCTAGGCGCCCGGACGGGCGACCGCTTTTCTTTTTCAGTCGCCCGAGACCAAATGTTAGTCGCCTGAGGCGACCGGGCGCCGTTAGAGCACAGCCTTGCTACCCCTAAGGATGGTGAAAATCAGAAACACTCGAATTATTGTCAATTTTTAGAAATGTTTCAGTGGTGGGGATTTCTGCAATCTAGCCTAGAATATATATATAAAAAAGATTTCAGCTAGAAATCAGGAATTAATGGGAACTGGCCTTCACGCCCTAGATGCATTTTGCTAAATTATAGTTTGTCCATTAGCTATATCTATGGCATAGTTGAGAACAAACAGCTCACACTAAATGAGCTAAAAATCACACCCGACTTAGTCTGGGTGAACCAAGAAATCTAAGATTTTCGTGAACATTATAAAAATTCAAGTGACAAGGAAGGCGGTTTCAAAGGATACATTAAAAAACATTTCCCTTACCTTTACAATGCAAAGTAGAGCAGCGCGACGTTTTGTTGATATCCTCAACAAATTTCGTCACTTGTGTAGATTTGCACACAAAGAGCCTTCGCTCAACATTTTCTGTTTTCCCACATGCCTTCCCTTTTGATTTTTTGTCATAAGGCTCAAAATCGGAATGGTCTCCTTCACTTTGTGATGATTCAGAGGAGTTCAAAAAGCACAGGTCTATACTTCTTTCCCGGAGGGTTTCTTGCACTTTCGTGAGGTGGTGATATTTTGTCTTTCCTGGCGATACAAGTACTGTCCGTTTCTTTGATGCAGTCTCGTGTTCCTCTGTGTTCCATTGTGCAGGAAGCACAAAATCTTGCCTTGCACCAAAACCAAGTCCTCGGACTTCAGCACTTTTCTTTCCCCGTTCAGATTGCAACTTTCTCTTTTCCTTCTTCGACAGACGCTTTCCACCCGAAGTGGACGCCATGTTTTCATGTATGTGTTGAACGGTGACGTAAAATAAGCCTCGCTCTGATGATACAACGCTTGGGCGGAAGTGAACCAACCATGTCACGCCAGAGTTGTGGCGTCCATAGCAACGGACAAACAAAGGACAAAGAGACCTTTATTTCTGAGCCTTTCATTTCTTAGACCAGCGGACAATAATACAAGATGGGGGATGAGTGTAAATGCAAGTGATTTTGAGAGAAATCTGGAGGTTTACAACAGGTTTTTTTGTGTATTTGATAAAAGTATGTTTACATCTGATTACATGCCATCCTTTAAAACTGTTTTATGCAACTTAGAATTAATATAATAGCAAAATATTTGGCACAGAGCCTTGAATACTACGAACGATTAATCGTTGGTTTGGAAAACGTCTATTGCTAATCTAGCTCCAAGTTATTCCAGTTCGACTTTTACTTTCTGAAAAATGTCACAAATCGCTAAATATCTCTTCTTTAAAATTGAACATGGCAGTTTGCAAACCAACATTTTTAAGTTTCGGTAAGAGGAATATAAAAATGGAAAAAGATTTGAATAACTTTCAATACCACTAGAGAAAAAGGGAAAAATGTGACTACAAATATACCCCAGGGGTCCCTGGTGTAATTTGATAGGGTATCAATGCAGGTGCACATTGACTCCAAAAAACAGGGATAGATTATGTACATTATCTTATGGGAAAGTTTCAACAACATCTCTTTCATTCTGTCGAAGATAATGTCATATAATTTTTCTTTGAAATTTTCCAAAATTTGCCTAGGCGGGTACCTTAAAAATCGTGTTTGTATAACTCGATGAAGACACAAAACTGGCACGCGCTGTTGACGTAGTGATGGCATGAGCAAAGAGAATTTACATTTTCATAATCAAAGTTAACCAGTTGTTTTCCTTTTTCTCGTCGCGGTGTTTTTTAAAAGAAATAGATAACATGTACTCCGTGTTTCTATCGAGTTATAAAAAGATTCGTGAAAGTTGGGGAGAACTCGAAAAAGCTGTGGAAACACGAGCCTTAAATTTCTCGTTCTCCCAAACTTCCACTCCTGTTTCTATTAAACTAGTATAAATCTACTAGTGTTCTATAACGAATGCCGTTCTCTGATTGGCTATGTTACTCACTATATATTCTGTGATAGATAGTGAGTAGCGTAACAGTGCGCGCTTGTTAACAAAATGACAGCCGTTTCTTGGTGATTTCGAAGTGTTGAGAAGAGGATTTAGATTAAGTTTTGATCGATTAGTAGATTTATATTAAAACAATTAGATTATTCGTTCTCGATTTCTATTGTGATAGTTCATGCGTAGAAATCTCGAGCTCATAATCTAATTGTTAAATAGAACATGAGTAGCGTACCCAACTAAGTGCTGCCATCCATTTAATTGTTGGTACATTGCTTTCTGATAGCCTGCAAACAGGCTCTCCGTATGAGTTATTCCGAGATTTGTTTTCGAAGGGCTAGTGAGGGGGGAAGGAGGGGGGTCTCGCCTGCCTGCCATTCAAAAGCAAATCTCGGAATAACTCATACAGAGAGCCTGTTTGCAGGCTAGCTTTCTGAGTACTTGTAGATAATAACCATGGTTAGTGTTTCCTTAATAGTTTAGTTGAGCACTATGTTATGAATAGACTAGTTGACTTATACTTGCTACTGTCGAAAGTGGCACTGACTGCATTCCCTTTACTGTTACAGTGTATGTTATTGATGCCATGTTTGCTACTAAAATGTAGTTAATCACATTTGGGTAGAAAAGAGGGAATAAGCTCCTTCCCAACTACCAAAAGTAAATGATCACTCTAGGGAATAAAACAAAGTGTTCCAGATTTTTCTTTTCCTCAGATGTGTAAAATGGTAGAAACAGAGGCTAAATAAGATTAAAGGCATTTAATTTTCAACTACTGTGTAGCCTGCTTTTTGTTTTCTACATGTTCATTCCTGCAAAAAGTAATGGGTTGAGAAATTTTGTCACTGTTTGCCAAGTTTCATTAACTTCCTCACCATCATCAAAATATTCTCCTGTACAGTCCTCATCATCAGTGACAAGGAAATCTATGTCTGTAGCTCTATCTCTAAAAAACACATCAGCAATATCATCCATTTCCTCAATGTCATCAAAAATGTTTTGGAAGATTTCTAGAATTTGAGTGGGAAGTTTTACTGAAAACACTGGAAAGCATAGTATGTTTTTAATGGAAAATATCATGACAACTTCACGCCGCTTTAAGTGTGTACCCCAAATTCTGGGGTCATTGAGCATTCATATATTCACGCTATTGTTCTTACTCATCACTTATTCATAACGATGTCCTGCCGACAACACCGCATGTTTCCGAAGAGCGCAAGCTCTTTGATGTTGGTGAGATATTTTTCTTTTGTTAATAGAGAAGAAATAAAACCCTAGGGACTACGATAATGTCTGCTTTTAAATTCATAGAATGTGTTACCACAGCTGGTGCCACCATTCTTGTCAATTTCAAACTTGAACCAGATATCTTTATTAATTGACGAAGGGAGGTTTTTGTAAATTACCACCAAACGACCAGACACGTCGGTCAATATTTACGCTCTCAGCGAAATTTTGGTTACAAGAATCGTGTTCGAGTGAACAATTTTTTGAAGGCGGTAAAGAGTAAAGGTCGAAAATTCTACATAATCGCCTTTCCGAGTCAACATTTCGATCAAGAGAGGGTTTCTTTTTCCAAAACACAGGAGCGCACGCAAATTGAATTTATGACCGCGGAGCATATTTACCTTAGTACAAAGCAGCAGTTACAAAACTTGTTGCGTGTCGCAATTAATGCAACTTTGGTGTTAAACATTTTTATTTGCTGATCTTTGCTTACCCTTTTTCGTTTCTCGTTGCCTTTGCTTTAACATTCCCTGCGTAAAATCTTTTTGACTGAAGTGCACTCACTCGAATCGAAACCGAAAACAAATATATACACGATAAAAAAAGCCTCGATTGTTTATCGTAAAATAAAAAACTTAACAAGTTACACGCCACGATTGTCGAAATTTCCACTTACGAGCGGGGCTAAATGTGGCTGCATGGAGTAAAATTAAAACACGCGCTGAGTTTTTTGGGAAAAATATAAAAAAATAGTAAAACTAATAACAAGTTACACGCCGCCGCTGTCGGAATTTCCACTTACGCGCGGGAACGTGGCTACATGAAGGAAAATGATAAAACTCACTGAGTTTTTATTAAAAAAATACAAATCAAGGAATTTTAATTGAACTTTCTTTATTGAGCAAAGAAAGAAAAAAGTCATCAAATACATATTCTGGGAGGAACAGATAGCATGAAACATGACACTGCTGTGAATAAAACTTGCCGGCGGCTTTGAATCGAGCACTCAGTCGGCTTCAAAATAAAAGAATCATCATTAAATCTCTCCTTACAGCTCCTCGAAAGCGTCTGATTAAAAAGTTGTGGTCAAATCCATTACGTGATCTGGGCATTCACCACGCATCGGAACGTGTTTACGAATAAATTAACTATGGCAGCCGCTCTACGAAAAAATCTAATTTTGGCGTTCCGTGACCAAAACAACTCGTTCAAGATCTCTTTTTAAAGCTCTCGATATGATCTGTATTCAAAAATCCACAAGCTTAAGCTTACAAAATTTGAAAATACATTGCGAAGAAGCCAAATCTATAAAATGTCTGCGATGATTACTTCGGATTACTTCATAATCATTCACACATCGTGAACAAAAGGATACGTTCACAAGTCAGTTCGCCCATGGTCCCTTAATTGTAGCATTGTTCCAGTCTTTTGAAGTCTCTTTGAGGTCTCCTTCCAAAATATCTCACCTTTTTCAAACCGAATAAAACCGAAGTTACTCGAGACGCTTTCGGATGCTACCGAAAGCAATGCCCAAAGGAATAAACTGAGCCTTCAAGCTACAACATCCAGAGGTGTAAGCCATTTCAGAAAGACACATTTAAAGCGGCATGAAGTTGTAATGATTGTGCAGGCACCTTATACAAGTTGTTTCACAAGGTCATCAGAGAAGCCATGAACCTCCAGTGAACAACGTGCACTTAATTTCTCCTTCATTTCTGTCAAGGCCTCTGTTAGATTGATACGTTGTTGCTGCATAACATCTCACTTTCTTTGTACTAGTACCTGCGGCTGCCTAATCAGTACTGGGTTCTCGAAGGGCAGCGCACTTCAACTACCTCCACACTTGCAAGTCACTGCACAGTTGCTACAGCAATCATGACCAGGTTGGAGTGGCTTGACATCATCCACAAAGGGCTTTAGAGAAGCAACACGATAACATTCTGATGTACGTACAAAATTCTTGACATCAACCTCACATTGGGCTGTCTGGTTTCAATGATATATTATGATACTGTGGGCTGGACTTCCATCACTGCCAGCTCTTCCTGCCTCCTGATGATAGTCAAGCAGTGTCCTTGTAGGACCCCAGTTAACCACATACTTAACATCAGGAAAATTAACACCCATGCTGAGTGCCGTAGATGCAACCACAATTCTTTTTACGGACTCGGCTTGCTTAAAACTTGCAAGAAATTTATCCTTGCTTTCCGTCCAAGTCATGCTGTGAAATATGTCAATTAAACAGTCCTTCATATCAGCAGTCTTAAAGTTGTATGCCTCACATCCCAATTTGAAAAAGAGATAATTAGCAACATTTGCCATATCACTCATCATATTGCAAAAATCATAGTTTTTGGTGTATTTATCCCTTTCTGACGCACCATTTCAACAAGCCAGTCCAGCTTTGAGAACATCTCACTTGAATAGAAGTCATTTGCCCAAAAATAAACCTTGAGTTTTCTACCTCTAAAAGAAATTCAGCTTTTGTTCCTCACTGAAGAGGTTGTCAATGCGGCCATGCCACCAACTGAAACACAACTTAGAGTCCCCTCCAGCTAGCGGGTTTCATGATATAGAAGGCTAATGGAAGGCCTTAATATTTATATTAGCTTTTAGTATAAATCTACTAGCGTTCTATCACGAATGACGTCCTCTGATTGGCTACGCTACTCATGTTCTATTTAACAATTAGACCCGTAGCTCAATAGCCCATGAGGCAAAGCTGAATGGGCTATTGACCCGTGGCCCTTGAGGGCGAAGGGTCTAATTGTTTTAGTATCACCCAGCTAGTTGGCCAGAAAAATTAATAATAAAGTTAGCAAATGCAAGTTGAAGAAACATTTATTTATTTTACTCGATGACAATTACTATTAGACCACGCGGGAAGCATCGAGATTTGTTATATAGCAAAACAAAATAAAAGCAAATTTAGAAAAACGCACTGAGATTCCAGCGACAACATTAGGCCTCCTCTGATCGCGTGCAAAAGCGGTCAACATTTCGAGTATTATGCTTTCGGGCGTCACCCATGAAACCAGGGTATTATGCTCAAAATTATGCTCCACTGGAGGTATTATGCTTGTATTATGCCGGACTAAAATCACACTTCCACCCCACCCCCATAGGCTCCTACCTATTAGCAAATATTCCATCTTTCAATTTTGAAAGAAATGTTAGACAATAATTATTCAGTGAAACATTTCATGAGCTAGTGCCAATAATGCAAATCCACGAACTATCAAGGTATCAAGTTCCAAAAATATTCCCACTTTCATCAACTTTGTACATTCTGGAGCGAGTTGGTGGCAAAATTTGTATACACCTCTCACAGTTTTCAAAAACAGAGGCATTATGCTCCAAAAATATTACTATTATGCCAGCATTATGCCTGATGCTCCACGTCATAATTTTTTTTATAGCATTTGGCGGGAAACAGTTTCACGTCATGCGACTATGAACTAGGCAATGAATGGGCGCACTGTAACAGGAAAAACACCAGCTATAACAATCACCACCTGCAATCAGGCAATTTTTTGTTTTCTGAAAGGGAGAAGGAGAATAATAACGCCCGATACTTTAATTAGACCAGCCGCCCCAAATAAACTAATGTGTGGTTGAACTGTCATTTACAAGCTCACCAGGATTCACCGGAAATCAAATTACTATATTTGCACGAGACACAAAAAACGTCTGCAGAATATTATTAGGACAGTTACATATATACATCCATGAAAACTTGGCCGTGTTTTGAAAAACAAATGTGTTTGGAAGCAAGGTGAGATGGTGCTCAGGAAGAATAAACCATGTTGTTATTTCTGAGATATTAACTTGCCGTGCATTCTGAATTCCAAGTTGTTTATTACTCCACTCTTTGTCGTAAACTGGAGATCATTATCGTGAATGTCAAGACCGCGCGAGCAATTTAAAAGCTGTTGAACGGCTCCATGAAAATTCTCCGAGTGGATCTACAGAAGGCTAAGGATAATAACAAGAACACTGAAGATCGAGGGCTACCCAAGAGTCGAGTGGGGAAATGTCTCGCCGTTTCCATTTTTTAAACAGTTCTAAAACATTCCAACACCTTTGTGGTTTTCAAGAAACCCGCCGAGAGGACGGCCAAAACAACTTCACCTGAACAAACGCACAATATGATGTGCAATTTAGGAACGGCCAATTAGTGTGCTTCGTGCCAAACTTAAGCCTTTTGACCAGCGGTGTGCCCATGAGAATTCAATTGGCATCTCTGTCGTCGCGAAAGGCGTCACAAACTTTTTCTGATTTCATTTGAAACACTAAGTTTTGAGGAATTACATGAAAGGTATTTTGAGTCTCTCAGGTAAAATCCAAAAAAAAGAGGGAAATCTCTGTCACCCAAGGTATTGGTAATCCCCTCGAAGACCCTGGGGAAGAGAGAGGACTTCCAATTTGAAACGCGCATTACGAAAGTTTAAAATTTTATTGCAGAAATGATAGTCAATATTTTGACTTTTTGGCCTTGAGACAAATTGTAAGTAAAACATTTCTTCTTGACTGCAACCGTTCTATGAAGGCAAGAGAAAAATAGCAAACTTAAACAGTTAGTGTGTGAGGCCCTTTTTTTTTCAGTTCAATCAAAACCGGACTCATTTATGCCAATTTGACAGAAAATGTTGTAACCAAAGATTCCTTTCTATTCAAGGGGAATTTTAGATCTGTGTACCATTAAAGCAAGACAAGACAAATAATTTTATTTATAATGGGACATTCCATGTTTTATCCACACCCCCCCCCCCCACCCCTATGGAAGGCAACCTCTGATGCGGGGTCTGGTGGAATATTTTTTCAAAGAATCCGACAAAATAAGCAAAGTTCAAAGGTTCTGAAAACAAAAAAACTAGGGGGGAGGAGGGGTTGGGGTTAAAAAGTTGAATGTCCCAATTGTGCTGGTATAAATTAAGTTAAAAGGTTAAGCTTATGATGCTTTCTTCATTATTGACAGTTGTTATGTTGACAATGCACAAGACCTTTTTTTGTTACCAACAAAACACTGGGAAGCCAGCAAGCTATTATAAATGCCCTTGATTGTAATTCACTGTGGATTGCTCAAACAAAGGAGCCATTTCTGCCACAATACATTTACTGGTTGTGCAGAAATTATATGAAACAGGACCATGCTGAACGAAAGAAATTTCAGCCTGTAAAGGTTTGTTACTTACTGCATATTTATATACATGTAATCTTCCTAGTGGTAGATCAGAGATTATCTGGACTCCCCTAGATATATACGAAATGTGTGATATCATTTTTAACTACCTGCATAATAAAAATGAATGGTAGTAGTGATGAAAGCCATGCTCAATTGGTCGTAACTTTTCTCCTTTCATTAAAATCTACCTTTTTGGATTTATTAAATAGAATAAATTATAATGCTCAAAGAAAATGATACCAATGTCCCAAAATCGAGAAACCATACAAGTTCTCCAAGCAATGCTCCTGACTTAATATGTATGGTGAATGTATTAAATAAACCAAGCTAGCCTCTATAGCAAAAAGCATTTATATTAAACAGTGTCTCTAAAAAACAGAAAATAGAAATGTACAAATGAAAGAAAAAAATTATGCTCTGCTAGGAACTGTATCCACACCTAACAAGACTGCAGATATGGCAACCTAAAAAATTGTGAGTCCAAGAGATCGCCACATTTACCTGCTAGGTCCGAAAAAAATTGTGAAAAGTCAAGGCCTGCTGATTCAAATACCAAAATGCATAAAATGTTTCAAAAGGTAATCAAAATTGCCAAAAATTGACCATAATAAGTGTGAAAAATGTATTTAAACTGCTTTCCTTTATTAGATTTGGTCTGTTTCCGGGAGAGTTAGCATAGTTGATTTTGAAATATTTTAAAAACACAAACCCAATTTTGCTGGCTGCTATTACACTGTCTCAAAGAAACTTAAATGATCCCATAAGTGGATCTACAGTATTTTACCATTGATGAACAACATCTGTGGGTTCCCAATGTATTTGCAACTTGCTTTTCACATTTTACTCTTAAATTTATGTTAACAGTGCAGTTGTATATTTTTTTTCTTCAATCCATCCATTTAGGTGATTGGTAAGCAACCAGGAGTGGATACCTGGGTTTTTAACAGGAATGTACAGATGGACCAAAACAGTCAAATCATTCCGGTTCCAGAAAGAGAATTTATTTTAGAATGTAAAAAGTATGACTTTCTGGTTAATGTAGCACAAGGTACGTACATATACATACTCTGTTTTGGCTGCTTCTATAAGCAGGAGTATGTGCTCAAAAACGACATAATTTGAATTTTAGCACACATTGTTCAGTCATTGAACTCTCGAAGTTTTATAGTCAGTTACAATTTGTAATTGCAGTTCATGATATTTGGATAATGCTCGACTGAATAATTGTAGGTCGACATAATAATGTGTTGCTTGCATTTTCTCAAACTTTTAAAAACTGAGCTTTAAGCCTTAGGGTGGCTCATGGTAATTCTGTCACTGGGATGTAAGTCAACTTTTTTCTCCAGACCTTGTCCAAAAATTTGTTTCAGATAACATTTTTTCTCAATGCTGATGTCTTTTTTTACCATGTAAATAGATAATTAATAAATCTATAATGAGGTAGCTTTATTCTGTAAGTGTCGTTTACAGGGCACAAAAAAAATTCATTTTCAACTTGGCCTTCCGACAACTCTCCAAATTTGCTTGTCCTGGGCAAATCTTTTGTTTTGATGTAGTTTACAGACAACGTGCCTGGGCCCTTGCCCATTTGGTAAGTGGGAATGAAAAGTTTCTTGTACTTGTCCTGGATGACCGGACAACACTTTTTTCAGCCCTGTGGCAATGTATTTAGCACTGGTGTGGTAAACGGGGACACTGTAAACAAATAAACAGATACTGGTGGGAGTCTGACCAGTTGGTTATTTACACAATGTGGTCAAGGAGTTGAACTTCAGACTACCAAGAACAAATCCAGATAGTGGTAGGGTGGAGGATTTGAACCAGGGACAATCCCATGCCCTGAACCACTTGGTCATGCCGCCACCTCTTTGTATCCCAAACATTATTAAAAGTAATTAAATAATAGTCTTTTTAATCATAATTTATAGATCTGGACAATGGGGAAGCTCTAGCAGAGCTTTTTAGAGCTGAAAAGGAATTGTTTGGCAACAACTTTCCATGAGTGCTTATGGCGCATGCTGTTAGCAGCCTTGCAGCTAATTTTGATTTGGCCATCGACATTTTCGATGGATGTAGCATTCCAGTATTAATTGGCCACCCCCGGTTCTGGAAAGAGCACTGCACTGAAAGCTGTGCTCAGCGTGTTTGGTGATGCTACTTTACTAAACAGTAAGTATAGCACATTAATTTCTGACGAAGGATCAAATTACCAAGTTCATCATGGATTTGTCCTTGGTTTAGCTCATATAGTAAATAAATATCATTACATGTATAGCTACCAATTAGCATGCACCAAGGATAAAGTACCTAAAATTCAACATAAGGTGGACATTCCCCTGACATTGTTACTTCAAATATTCCGGAGAACTCCATGTGGTACTTTTTAGAGTAAACCATAGAAGTTCAAAGTTAGTTTCTAAAGATATTTTGCACAATTTTCAATGTAGTAAAAGTTGACTACTTCATAGCAATGAATTCAAATTATTAAAACTTGATAAGCATGCTTGATAAGCATAGCCTATTAAAAAATTACAAAATATTGTTTTAAAAAGGTGTCACAAGGAAGTATATTGAGAGTCGACAAGCAAAAACAACTATCCCATTTGAGATGATGTGTCTGACTCTAAGATGCTGGGGGAAGTGGCGGTGTCTTCTTTTAACCAGGTTATCATTGTTGTTTTGTTTAATTTTATGTAGCAATTCATTAGTTTTTGCTCTTTGTCCTGTAATCCATGTACAAAGTCTTGGTTGCTAATTAGGGTATTTAAGCTATGGGTCAAAGGAAATTTTTAGTGTTACTCCTCTGACATCGTAACTCATACAGTCATGGAAAACCCTGATTAAGAAGATCCTTTTGAGTACTCCTTGGGTTGTGTTTAGATGAAAAGTTCACAATAATTGTTCCTTGGATGAAAAACTTGATATATCAATTACATTTTAAAAGAAGACACACTTTCTATTTTGGTTTCAGTTAATTTTATAATTTTACTAGTTACTTTTTTTCTACTAGGTGATTTTATTTTCAACTAGTTAGTTTTCTTCTAACTAGGTGATTTTTCCGCTTTTTTTGGGGGGGGGTGGGGGTGGGTGGGGGTGTTTCTCAAAAAGAGTAACACGCTCACCAGCAGCTCTAACCCTATACCAATTCCTAACCCTATTGACCCTCCCTAAGCCTATCCCTAATCCTATCCCTAATCCTATTGACCCCCCTAACCCTATCCCTAATCCTATTGATCCCCTGACCCTATCCCTAGACCTAGCTCCCCCCAGTTTTTTTTATTATTATTTTGCACTCACCTGGATTTGAACTCCAAACCTCTGACTTTGAAGTCCATCTTCATCTCCACTATGCCACACAAGCAATCGTTGCAAATTTGCTCATATTTGTTGGTCTAATAAGTTATTGGTCCCAGCCTCCCCTTCCCCTTTGACACAAATTACAGGTGTAACCTGGTTTGAAAATTTCAACCCAGTTTGAAAAATATGAACCAGTTCAAAATAAAATCACCTAGTTAGAAAAAAAAACTAACTAGTTAAAAATAAAATCACCTGGTTAGAAAAAAACTAACTAGTTAAAAACAAAATCACCTAGTTAGAAAAAACTAACTGGTTAAATTATAAAATTAACTGAAACCAAAAATTAACTGCAACATATACCACACAAGTGAATAGTACTTTCGGTTGGAATTCTGTTTTCAAATGCCAGTGTCTGGGAGTTCAATTGCTACAAGTGAGAAGGTAAATAAGCCCATACAATTTGTAAGAGGGAAATGTATGATAGAATATTGTTCACTTAATACTCACTTTATTATCTAATAATAATTTATTAAGCTTTTAGTCCGAATGGGACATAACACAACATCTTTCGATTTAGCCCCATTTTGTGCATAATGTCCTGTGCTAGTTTAGCTCTCTGAACTTGGCACTATTCACACATGTCAAATGAACTTGTACATGCTGTGTCAAGAGGTTTTGCTGCTATGATGACTCAGAATGTTGAAATTCATAACTAAGCACTGTGGCATTGTCAGTTGTTTTTTGAATGGTGGGCTCCATCCAAAACTACAGTAGGCAGTAAGGTTTGGGTAAAAAAAACATTCCGCGAAGCAGCTGGGCAAGATGCACACTGTGCAGGTGAAATATTTGATGGATTATAATTGTATATATACCATGCCATAGGAAAAATAGCCAATCAAAGTGCAGGAAATATGTTGTATATTTGTCAGTATTCCACCAAACCTTCCCATCGATCAGTGCAATTTAACTGCATCACACCCAACCTTCCCATCTGGCTACTGTATTTTCTATGGCATGGTATAAAATAGCTATGTAACCCTTTCTCATGGTATAAATGTGGAATATCCTACTTGTCACTTATATTTTCTTGGTATACACACTTACCTAAGGTATACAACTCAAAAGTGTTGCATAACTAGAAGGCCTTCTATCTCTACCATATTGTATTTTTATTTTGTCTATAGTAAGGCAATAATAAATATGTTTTCATCTTTCTCTTCTTGGGCAAATTTCATGAAGTTATGCTATAATACAAATGCCTTTTTAAAAACTTTAAAACCCAGTGGAGCACAAAAAAGAAATTACCATTTTACAACAACAGGAGCTTCCTGACTACGGGCAGAAGTGATGTTTTGTCTGGCAATTACTATATGCACACAGAAATCCAAGGCTTTGAAATATTTGATATTTTGCACTTTCTTTGCTTTGTCTCATAAAATTTAATGGGAAAAAGGTTATTTCAAGTTTCTTTCATATTTCAACCTCACGTTTGAAATATGATTGCATTGTGTCATTTTTGTGTTTATAAATTGAGACAATTGCTATATCTCTATAAAAAAGGGAGTATACTTATTTCCATTAAAGTAAGGACAACAAGAATACTTTATTTCACCCCATAGTTATGACAAGAGAAAAAAAAAATAGGTTCGCGATGCGTACATGTGTGGCTTACGATTTTTAATATATAGTTGGAATCCTGTAGTATTTCCTGTATGTAGATTCGGTTACAATAAAATTGATTCACGTACACGATTAGTAGATGTTTCCCTAACATTGAATTTTAAAGAAAATGTTAAAATGGGTACCGATATTAAATGCATATTAGTGCATCTCAAGACAGTAACACCATAGTTTTGCACTGTTTGCAAGGTATTATTTTGTTTTGTTGAATTTATTATAACACATCCAACAGTGATTGTACCTGTCAAGTAGCAGTATTTTAATTCTTCGAAACAGTTGAATTAAAAAAAAATGCGCAAAGTGTCTGTGAGCCACTCAACTTGGAAAACAAATAAACAATATATAGATTTACGTCACCCTAAAAGCGGAGGTCCTGTAGCCCGATAAGGCTAACCCAGGATAAGGTTGAATTTTGATTTGAGTTTTGTAACTTTGTGGCATGAGGTTTTCGGTATCATTGGCGTTCTATTTTAAGCTTAAAAATCACAAAACCGATACACAAAACAAAAGCTGCAAAAAACATTTGAATAGGAGAAACAGTTATCATTTGATTTATTTTTAAAACTGGATTAGAGTTAACAGGCTTCCGAACAACCCAGCTCTGTTTTAAACAATTTTACCTGACATGAGCCCGCGATCTAGTCGAAAACCAGCACGTTGTCAGCGGTCAACTTAAATAAAACACGTGACCTCGACGAGCTATAAACTTAAGCCCGCGATATGGCCATGTGGTACTGGTCAGCTGAAAACTTGATTTGACAGGTGTCAATTGATCATGAGAAAAAGTACACAAACTGCAGTTACAAACATGACAATAAATTTATAAACGCGTGTTGGAAAACAAAATTATTTAACTTTAACTTGACGTTTCGTATGTTTTTACATACATCTTCAGAAGTGACCGTTAATACAAGTAGCAACTAAGTTTAAATTTGAGATATTAAGTAACTAATTAACAATAACAATGACAAAAGCTGAGAAAAAAAATTGCATACAAAAGATGCAAACTAATATAAAGCTTTTCGCTGCTGACATTATCGTTTAGGGTTGGTTTGAGTTCTTGAATTAGAAGAGTGTTATGAGGTACTTAAAGATATATTAATAGTTTTACCCACTGATATTGATGTACGTAGCTTAGTGTGATAAGTGATTACTTGCCAAGCGAAATATTGGGAGTTCAAAACATTTTGTTATACCTCCCAACTCAAATACGTTTCCTGATTGGAGGAGAATGTGTCACGTGCCATTGGTCAAAACTCAATGACGCCCTAGGGAAACAACACCTTGAACTTTGGACTCGCACGTGATCAAGTTGTGCACCTTTAAACCGCGGGAAATTTGTGTACCAGTCGGCCTGATGTTGAAAAGCCATTGAAGTAGGACAACGTTTCTCATTAGAGACGGCATTCATTATTCAAGAAAAGGGATTTATAGTCGCAAAAACATATCGTGCAGATTAGCAAAAGGGAAAATATGAACGTTTTGTGTCTCCAAGCTTTTGGTTTGGCGCCAAAAATGGGTTGCCCACGTTCGTCAACTCGCTCGTCGATCGCCGTCGCCAGGTAGGAAAGTATTTGTGTAATTTACAACAAAATATGCTGCTCCTGATCAAATCAAACTCAAAATGCTCGAGTAAAGCATTAGAAGACGCCAAAGCAACTTTAGTACTGTCTATATTTTTCTGTTAACTGCAAAGAAAAAGACTGTTATCGTGATTTTTCGATAGGACAGGTTGGTTTTGGCAGCAGCTCAATTTTGCGAGTGTGGCCAGTGTATGCAATGGCGTCAAGCGAATCATTTTTTTTCGGACTTTTTCTATATTTGAGTCGGGAGGTATAACAAAACACTAAATGACTGGCCCCTCGGGAAATAGTGAGTTTTGTTTCCCCTCGACCTCAATGTTCCCCATTGAGGGTCTCGGGGAAACAAAACGCACTGTTTCCCTTGTGGCCAGTCATTAAGTGCTTAATGGTCAATTCCAGGAGCTGATTATTTCTCCTTTTCTTTTTCATTTTTTTTTCTTTTTTCTGTTAGAAACCAGTAAGTTAAGGGTACTGTTTGTTTTTTCGTTTCTTGTTTTAAAATAATGGTCTGTAGCCTTGAATCATTGCTTTGTATCAACTGCTTTAAAATCATAATATTAGGGGTGGCGAATGGTAAAATCCGAGACTCGCTGAGACGCCGAGATCCTTGTTTGAAAATCCGGGACCGAGACTTGAAAGTTTTAACAAAATCCGAGCCCGAGACTCTGTACGAAGAGAACCGAGCCCGAGCCGGTTTCGAAAACTGTTTGCAGGAGACATGAGCTACACGATATTCTAAGATAAATAAATGTAAGATCGATAAGTCAAGAGTTTCAAAATGTTACGCCATGACGACTAATCTTCGACTTAAAAACCTGGCTTGTCGGGCCTACATTTTCGAAAGACTGCTATCGTACATTTTTAATAAAATAAACAATTTTATCATAGTTTCAGTGATCAAAACCGTTGGCCAAAAAACAAAAATCTAAGACTAGAAGACCTCACGGCCAAAAATTCGAGAATCCGAGACGCAAAGAAACACAAGAAAACGAGATTTCGAGACTTATTCAAAACGCCTCCGAGATTTCGAGATTGGAACCAAAATTTCCGAGACCGTAAATTTACCGGGTACCATTCGCCACCCCTAATATTATGGTGCAGTCGCCCAGTGCCAATAAGTACTAATTCGTTCCAACGGCAAAAAGGTTTTCGCCTAGGGTTCGGTGGATTATGCGGAGTGCGGAGTGTGCGGAGTGCGGAGTGCGGAGTGCGGAGTGTGCGGAGTGCGGAGTGCGGAGTGTGAAAAATGAGGAGTGTGGAAAATGCGGAGTGTGGAAAATGAGGAGTGTGAAAAATTCGGAGTGTGGAAAATGCGGAGTGTGGAAAATGGGAGTGTGGAAAATGCGGAGTGTGGAAATTTTTTCATTAATAATCTTTAAAGGGCATTGTCACGCTATTTGGCAAAACTAGAAGGTGATCTAGGTTTGTTATTGAAGACTATTTGAAGGTAATGAAACTGTTTCCTGTCGCCTGTCGCTACGGATGGCATGGATGGAAACGGATTGAAATTGCTAATTTTTTCGAGTTTTGATGCTACTTGTTCCAAAAATCCTCAAGGAATTTATTATGGTTAGCCCTCTCTGATAAAATTCATTTGATATCTTAGTCGTAGCTTTACAGCAGCATTTTGATTAAAACCCCAAAGTAGTGATTTTAGCAGAGAAGTGATATAAACTAGCAAACTCCTAGTGACACTGCTACTTTAATTCCTTTATATTCTCATCGAAAGAGTGTTTTATAATATCGTGACACATTCGTTTAAATTAACAAAAATCAACAGCATAGCATTATCCTTACATTTTCATGACTAAATAGAACAATATTTTTGATAGCTTTAAAGAACACTAACGAATAGATAAATAAAAGATAGAAATCAATGCATCATTGTGAATTCACGATATTAACAATCAATCTATAGTCTTTAAAAACTGGATGATTCCTTACATTTTCATGGCTAAATCGAAAAATATTTTTTGGTAGCTTTAAAGAACATTAACGAATGGATAAATAACGGATAGAATTCAATGCGCTTAACATTATTGTGAATTTACGATATTAACAATCGATTTATAGTCCTTAAAAACGGGATGCATCCTTACATTTTCATGGCTAAATCGAACCGGCAATAGTTTTTGTAGCTCTAAAGAACAGCAACGAAAGGTAAATGAAAGATTGAAATCAATGCGCTTAGCATTATTGTGAATTCACGATACTAACAATCGATCTATAGTCTTTAAAAACGGGATGTATCCTTACATTTTCATGGCTACATCGAACAATAGTTTTTTGTAGCTCTAAAGAACAGTAATTATGGCGATCTGGCGCTCTGGCTTGAGGACACCAATGAGGGCTTAAGGTCATTCCCCAGTATTGCATTGCGCATCCCTACTGCGCATAATTTTACGCGTAATTAGCGCGCGCGCATTAGAAAATGGCGGCTTTTTCTTTACGGCTGGATCTCGCCAAAGACGTAAATCGTCATTTTCTGGAAAACGACTACGGTGACCTATCATTTTTTTTAGTTGTTTTGAATTGAATAGTAAATTTCTCTATGTAAAATAAATATGGGCCAATTCTCAGTTTTGAGGAAAAAACAATCTTCGGAAACGTGAATTTAGCAAGCAATCTTCACTATAATCATAGCGCTTTTATAAGGATTTATATGGAATAAACAAGGTGCTGCTGCTCCTAAACGAGCAGGGGGACCCCTCATTTTTATTTCAAAATTTGAGTTTCTATAATATTAACAATCAATTGGCAAAGTTTGAGAAAAATCTCAGTGTAGGTTCTATTTCAGTGGAATGACCTTAAAAGCACGTGGAAATCAACTACAATGGCTTATTATTTAAACCGGAATCAACTGGAATAGCTTCCACTTGAACCGGAAATTACAACAATGTAACACAAATTTGAAACCACTACGGATGCGGTGACATGTTTAATAAAAAATTTCGTCAGCTATCACACGTAGGTGACACCACACGGCGTGTGGTACGCGATACGCAGGGAGGTTAGTGTACAGCATAGACTTTTTGTAAACTTTGTTAACATTATTCCAGTTGTTCTTCCACACTGTTTTTCCACATGGGAATGGAAAGTAAAATATTAATTAAATCCGCATTTTCCACACTCCGCATTTTCACACTCCGCATTTTCCACACTCAGCATTTTCCACACTACGCATTTTTCACACTCCGCATTTTCCACACTCCGCATTTTCCACACTCCGCATTTTCCACACTCCGCATTTTCCACACTCCGCATTTTCCACACTCCTCATTTTCCACACTCCGCACTCCGCATTTTCCACACTCCGCACTCCGCACTCCGCACTCCGCACTCCGCGCACTCCGCACTCCGCATAATCCACCGAACCTTCGCCTAGCCTGTTTATGGTTCCGAAAGCTGTGATTTTTCACGGTTGCGTGGTGCCAATTACTACTAATTGGCTTCGACGAATGGCTAACGCTCGAAAGGTCAGTTTCCGAATCTCTTTTCGGTGGCCAATTCACATTATCGACTCATTATCAACTCAGTTTATAAAACCAAACTATCCTGTTATACTTCCCACCGACGCGGGACGCAGCTGACGTAGCCCCTCAGTTATTTTAAGAAACCTACCCACCCCCCTCCCCCCCAAATAAGTATAGCTTGCAATACAAGTACTCGGGTTGTTTTCTTCTTTCGGTTCACCTATGACGATGTTCTTATTACATTGCTTCAGATCATAAACTTAGCAATCCCGGTAATTTAGTCTATTTAAAATTTTTACTATGCTACTCATATAGAAACAGGAGAAACAACAAACAGTATTGCCATTGTTTCTCCATGAAATAAACACCTTGTTACCTTAAAGGACATTTCGCAACGCTGAGTGCTTCACCGGAAATTAATAATTGGCTGTTATCAGCAGTTCCTTTGAGTTGCCTGTTTGCACAAGTTTATCCGATACCAAACCCTTGACCTATCGCGCGTGCGACATGCTTGTCGACCTAAACTTGTATGTACAGACCATACGAGTTTCCTCGTCAGCGCAAATTTATGCGGTACTGGATAAACCACTATGCAACCGTAAAAAACAAAACAGCACAACCCGTACCGAAGATTCAACCAGTGTTAAGAGCGCAAAAACTCTTCCACAATCTACACTTATAACACAAGTTGGGTCTGTGTCTGTTGGCTTGTGCAGGAGAACTAACTCGTGATACGATCACCTGAAAAAAATTACTCGAACCCAAGCTTACAACCAAGACTACTTGTTCGCTATAGACACTAGACCACATGACAGGCGCTAGACTCTTGCAGACAAACAAATAAATATAAAAATAAATAAATCATGTGATACCATACACCTTGTTACCTTTAAGAACATTTCGCAACGCTAAGTACTTCACCGGAAATTAATAATATTAGCTGTTATCAATGTTTTTGGAGCAGTTCTTTTGAGTTGCCTGTATCCGATACCGAACCCTTGACCTATCGCGTGTGGGACGTGCTTGTCGCGTCGGCCTAAACTTGTATGTACAAACCATATGAGTTTCCTCGTTAGCGCAAATTTATCCCGGGGGGGTACTTGACAAATGTTTGAGTGAGGGGGTGCCGCCGAGGGTTTGAAACCCTGACCCTGTTTAGAACACAAATACGCTAAAAACCCTACCCTGTGTAGGACAACAACCTCCATTTTAAGACCCTGTTTAGGACAAGCGACAAAATGCACACTCGCTGGTTTTATAGGAATTTACACTGTTTAATAAGTCATTCAAATTGAAGAAATCATGGTCGATGCGTCTAAAACCAAGTTGTTGCGTCTCAACACTTAAACTAAACAAAAAGCCGTCAAGTATTAAGCTCTAAATTAGCGTGGCAAAATGTCGTCATTGCATCTATAGAAGAGCGATTTTTTTTAATAGCAAATCAAAGAGGAATGATTTCTTCAATTTTTGTTTAATGAATAAGAGGAACTTATTTTTGAGGTTAATTTTATTTTGATTAAAGCACTAATAGAACTTTTACAGAGAAAAATATCCCTAAACAACATATATACCAGCGGGATTACCTCATGTCTGCGCGACACAGTGACATCTTTCTTTCATCGCGTTATCCAAGACAAAGAAACTAGACCTACCATATGTCGGTTTACTCAGTTGATGTGGCGCAAATCAGGAAAAAAGAATGCGTCGCTTTTCTGCCGCTGAATCGCAAGCACTTTCAACTTATCGCAGGCTCCGGGTCGCAGGCTAAGAAAAGAAAGAGACTACTCGCAGTCTGGGTTAAAGTCTCTCGGCTCGTAATACTATACCCTGTTTAGGACAGGCTCTAACCTGTTTAGGACAGAAGCAAGTCGAATTGTATACCCTGTTTAGGACAGCGAGGCCAAAAAAAACATACCCTATCCAGCGGCACGTCCCCGTATAGCCCAAATAAGGGAGTACCCCCCCCCCCCCCGGGAAATTTATGCGGTACTGGATAAACCACAATGCATCCGTAAACACCAAAACAGTACAACCCGTACCGAAGATTCAACCAGTGTAAGAGCGTAAAAGGTCTTGCACAATCTACACTCATAACACAAGCTGGGTCTGTGTCTGTTGGCTTGTGCCAGGAGAACTAACGCGTGATACGATCACCTGAAAAAAATTCCTCGAACCCAAGCTTACAACCAAGACTACTAATTCGCCGTAGACACTAGACCACGTGACAGGCACTCGATTCTTGCAGACAAATAAATAAATAAATCAGGTGATGGCATAGCGTGGCTTTACACTTCGTGTAAGCCACACAAAAATCTATATATACAACAGATGATAGGGGTGCTGGCTGCGAGTGCCCGAAATAACCTAAAAGTTAAAAAGGCCAGGCAGCCAGTAGCACTTAACTGAAAAAAACTAGAGTCAGTAGATGTTGGATCAATGAATGTAGGACCTGGATTTTCCTCCACATCATTTGCAATGGATGTAAACATTATTGCATATCATTTGCATAAACCAAACCATCACCTCATTCCAGAACTTGTAATATCCAACAACGTCTTTTAACGTTGGCAAGTAAATAAAAAGCTTTTAAGTAGAACGTCATATTCCAAGGTCGGTCTCACACACGTTAAGAGGCATCCTTGGCTTTGACAAAATTGTCGTGACAGCCAATCCTTGACCGGTATTGTTCGACTGTAATTGTTCCTACGCTAGCAGCTAATCACACAGGCAACAGCAGTGCAAGACTCTTATTCAGTGCGAGTATTTTTGAGAGTACTATAGCTCTTTCAGTTTGAGGTGTAAGCCACACCAATAGTCCAACCTGATAGATACGTGCTTGTCAGAGCTTGTGAGATTACTCATGACTCCTCGAGAAAGCTTACTTGCGAGATATGTGGTGCAACCCGCACCGGATTTTAAAGCCAATGAATGTGGGCTTGCAAAAGCGTCTAGCTTCAGTGCAATCCGCACTAAACACAAGGCGAGTCTAGATGTATGTTACCTTTCCTTGCCGAGGAAACTCCGCTCAGCAACACCTGAATGAAATAACAAACAACAAACAAGGCAAATTATGCAGTGCAGTTAATTTTCATTCGAAATGAAAGAAAGCCAATCCATGAATCATAAACAGGGTGACAGAGCAGTTTTGAAATAGAACATAACTTACCTTGAACAAATACTACTAATTGCGTCGGATAGTTCTTCAAAATTCTCCCAACACAGGGAAAACGGTTGCTAAATACACCATAACTACCACACGCTGGAAGCAATGGCTGACGAAACAACTTGCACTAGTACCCAGACTATTTATACTTTCGGAGGTCTGTCATGCGTCATCTTGTCCTCAAAGTGACAAACTGACAAACAAGATTGCCTCTGACTTAGGGTCTTTATGCAGAGCATAAGACCCCAAAAAAGTAAAGCTTTTTTTTTCCAGGGTGAGGGGAAAAGTGAAATAACACGGGTGAAAAATATCTTTAAAGTCCTATAAGCAAGCAAGAAGCACGTGCCAGCCTCAGGGAGTGTTACCCTTGAGGAAACATTAACCTCTGTGTCTAGGTAATTATTCAAATTTTGATCTGTTTTCATTGTTTAAACATACAAAAGGTTAAGTTTTATTGTAGTATACTCAGTTGCGAACAACTGCTTCCTGGACACTATGTCAAAGTGTACTAGACATCCACTAGGCTTTCACAGGTCAATTTTGAAAGATGTTTGCGATTGTGGCTGCTTATCTAAATACTGACCGATGGTAAAGCCCACTGTTCTGGGTGTTTACGAAGTTGAGCGAGTAGTCGTGAATAGTTCATACAGTGGAAGCATTATTCTCCAACAGAGAATACATGGGAGCTGTCCAAACATTTGCCAGAAGAACTCATCGCCGCATTGGAGAACAGATCTGTGGATCGACTTGGCGCCGATGAATGTAGGGAGAGACTTGCCCTTCTCTTTGAGAAGGGCTTACATTCACCACTGGCCTATACGGAGACAATTACAATGCGCCACGATGTAGTGAGAGCGATCTTTCCTGGTTTGCCATCAGATCTCCGAGGGACTCCATTCCTCACCAGTGAAGGGGAGTTGATAAGCACTGGTCTTGCCTCTTCTTTGAAGAAATGTTTGACAGTTACAGGTGTTAGTTGTCACGTCATCACTCCCGTCAGCTTCAAAGTGTTTCTGGACAAGTCACCTGCCTTCCTGGACGAGCAAGGCCACAAAGCAGCTTCCCGCCCAGTAGAGAGAGTCCGGGTCAAGTTTAGGAAGAGCTATTTCACCAGTAACATTCAGTGAGCTGAAAACTACCACCCACCACCAATAAACGGCTTCTATAGAAGCCACCAAACTCGATAAAAATTAATGACCAATGAAATGCACCCGTATTGTGTTCCTGCAAAGTTTTCCATTGCGAAAATAATTGTGGTCAATAAACTTGGAAGCTTTTGTAGCAATACAAATTTTATTCCTTTTTAAAACCTTTTTACAACTTTTTTCAGTTGTCCGGAAGCAGCATTCTCTGTCTGCGAACCTATAGAAGTAATTGGAGATGTCAAAATTTAATGCGTTTGAACAATATTTTGAAACTAGCTTTAGACTTAATAATAATAATAATAATAATAATAATAATAATAATAATAATAATAATAATAATAATAATATCTTTATTTATACAGAAAGACCGATCAGCAAAAATCGAAGGATTTTGCTGGTATAAACCGGTGATCTGATTACAATTAAAAATACATGTTTAAAAAAGAAGATAAGGGAAACGAAAACAGCCTAAGATAAGAAATACTAACGATAAAATAGATATATGTATATTAAGTCTACAGATAAAGAGAAATATTGCAATGCTAACTTACACTACAAACATGCGAGGAAACATCCAAATTCAAAAAGTATTTAAAAAGATTCGATTTAAAAGTCTGCATACTAGTTATATCGCGAAGATGTCTAGGTAGCGAATTCCATTCACGGGAGGCAGCGCTCTTAAAACTTGACTGCCCTAAGGCTGTCTTAGCTCTTACACCGTCTATTAGTGAACTATCTCTAAGATTACGATCGCATAGCTCTGAGCGTTTAACTAAATATCCTTTCAACTGTCGTGGACAGTCTATTGTTAATGATCTTAAACACCAGTTGCAATCTCAAGAAACGTCTTCTGCTGCTTAAAGAAAGCAGCGTTCATTTTGATCTCATGTGTTGCGTACAGGTCTTGTGATTAGCACTTAAAATAATACGCATAGCTTGATTTTGAAAACGCTCAAGATGCTGAGCAGTTTGTTTTCCACAATCGCCCCAGACTATACAGCCATAATCCATCAATGGTAGGATCGTTTGCTTGTATATCCTAAGTAGCACACTACGAGTGAGGTACTTGGAAATCCTGTTCAATAGTTTCAGTCTGGGATAAACCCTTCGAGATATCGCATGGACGTGGGTATTCCAACTTAAATTGTGATCTATATTCACTCCCAGGTATTTTACACTATTAGTTTGCTTAAGCAGATTTCCATCCAGAGAAATTTCTAGGTCGCGGGATGTGGTTGTAGTGTGTCTTGAACCGATTAGATATCTTTTCAGCTTTGTTAGACCTCCCTAAGAGATTGATCACTGTAGGTTGATCAAAGATGAACAGTAAGGCCATGAAAACCATGAAGTCCCTGCATGTTCAGGGATTAATGTCATTTGTTTCAAAAAATACATGATATTTGCTTAGAAAAGAAAAACAAATTAGCTGTGACCAAAATATTGAATTATTTCAGGAAACTGGGAATATTCTCATGATCGTACCTGTCCTTGTTGATATAAAGAAATCTACTTTTAACTTTAGCGTTTTTAAGCCCATGATCATCTCTAGCTTTCATCATCGCTTTTATTAACTTTTTCCTTTCTTCTTGAATGGCCCTGGTGTAATCCTCCGTTATATACGTGTTGGAATAGGTAGTGGATTGGTTAATCTTACCTCTTTCAAGCCAAACGCGGTCTCTCTCCTCTTGCCAATGAGCGCAATAGGATTACTGTAGTTATCTTTAAAATATATATCGCATCTGGACCATCTGACAGAAATTCTTACACTCAGAGTCATTCTTACCCTAACGATGTCTGTAAAAATCATAATAGCCGAAAGAAAAACATATTTTTGATATTTTGTGAGCATTATGGTAGCTGAATTAAAAGTAGTGTTAATACAGACTTCTACTCACAACAAACACTAGACAGGACTGTTTGCGCTAACAGCAATCAATCAAAAAAAGGGTGGCAAATGGTAAAATTTGAGACTCGCCAAGACCCTTATTTGAAAATCCGAGACCGAGACTAGAAAGTTTTAACAAAATCTGAGTCCGAGACCCTGTACAAAGAAAACCAAGCCTGACTTCATTTTGTGAAAATTCAAGCCAGTTACTGTTCACAGTGAGACATGAGGTACATGATATTGTAAGATGAATAAATATAAGATCGATAAGTCAAGAGTTCCAAAACATTACGCCATGACGACTAATCTTCGACTTAAATACCCGACTTGTCGTGCCAACATATTCAAAAGACTGCTATCGTACGTTTTTAATCAGATAAACAATGTTATCATGGTTTTGATCGAAACCATTGACCAACAAACAAAAATTCAAGAATCCGAGATGCAAAGAAACACAAGAAAACGAGATTTCGACACTCATTCAAAACGCCTCCGAGATTTCGAGATTGGACCAAAAATTCCCGAGACCCTGAATTTTCTGGGTACCATTCGCCACCCCTAAAAAAGCAATTGAATCCTTTTCCCTGTAGTTCAGTGCACACCACATCCCGTATTTTTTTCGACAGAAATTTAAAGCCTCGGTAATAGTTACACCGTTAATTGTCGAAGCTGCGCTGATGATAATGAGAATTATTCATTATCGTCCGAGTCCTCGATTGCGGCAGAAGATTTCGAGCTTATGTAGAACTCTCATTCTGGCTCTGGGATGTACTGTCTGGCCATTCTTTGGAGATCTTTCACCTTGTTGGGGTTCAGGGGAAGTGGACGTTCATACAGGATAGATGGCTGTAGATTTACTTGTGCCAAGGTGGTCACTCTAACCTTCTTCCATAGCTCGTTGGTAGAGAAACTGTTACGAAACCACACTTCTTCTGGGTGATGGACTGTCTGTTCATCACTGTCTTCTCCCCAGTCAAAGTTCATCCAGTGAATCTCCCTGATTCTGAACGGATTTGCATGGTTGTCTTTCTTTCCAATTTTGTACTTTGTGGAGAGGTAGTCTTTCCAGTTTTCGAACTTTCTTTGGTCCATTGGTTTTACCTTCAATGAATTTAGTAATGTGAATGAGTGGATGAATTATTAGACCTGCACACAAATTTGCCTAAGACCTAGATCTTGATGGGCCACTGCTTTAAGGTAATTTCATAGTATTGCATTGCTCATCCCTACTGTGCACGATTTTTGCACCATCAGCACATGTATATGAGGGCGTGCATGTACAAAACATAAGAGATTTCCCTCAAACTAAGCTCAATGGCGAAATAATTTCTCCTTTTCTCTTAAAGGAGCACAGTGTCCCCCTTATTCTTTAACTATTTGCTAAGAACAGTCTAATCAAAAACATATTTGAAGAAGAAAGAGTTTGATAGTGGAACACGATTTTTTTGGGGAAAATAGTGCTCAACTGGGTGTATTTTGGCCGAGGCAAGGACTTCAAGCTTACCATTGAACTGCCCAAAAAAGGGCAATATTCCCGCAACCAAGCAATCAAAAACAGCTTAAATCAAGCAATATTGCTTATGTCAATAAATGAAGCTTTGCTTTCAAGATAAAACTTTGCATCTTCCAAGTAACCAAGACTTAATTTTGCATGTAGGTGACTCAAAGTTTTAATGCACAACCAGTAAAAATACCCCCATTTTAAGAGCCTGCTGATGTGTAAACAAGAATGGTAACCCCATTTTTTATTGCATTTTTTTGATGTTCATATCATGAATGTTAATTACACCAAGTTTCAAAAAAGGTTTGATAGTAGAACAATTTCAAGGGAATTACCTCAACGTTCCAACAGATCTACAGATCGTTTTCACTGTCACACAACTAGAAAATAAATAAGCCCCTTCCCTACCAAGTCTTAAAATAAATATATGTCCGAGAAAACTTTAACAGTCCCATCATCCGTCCTCAGCCCGCCTTCTCCTGGCTGATGCATTCATCAGTTAAAATATATAGACTTAGGTCACCCTAAAATCGGAGCTCCTGTAATCCGATTAGGCCAACCCACGATAAGGTTGAATTTTGACTTCAGTTTTGTAACTTTGCGGTGAGGTTTTCTCTATATTGTTTGGCCTTCTATTTTGGGTATAACAATCACAAAACGGATACACAAAAGCTGTAAACAAAAAAATATTTATACAAAAGAAACAGTTTTAATTTGGTTTACTTTTAAACCTGGATTAGAGTTAACCAGGAACTTGTGGTCGAGGGTTTCATATACTCCCGTCCTCTGGAGTTCAAGGTACAAACTAATGGTTGTTTGATTTTTGTTTTGGCCTCCACACCTGTCAGAATAGCTTACAAGTGACCTGTGGGGAAAATTGACATAAGATATATTGTAAGTAAAGAACAATCCGATTCTTATAATTGGAATCTTATTATTAATAATATATTATTAATAATTGTTTTTTCTGGATGCAGTATTAAACTGAACGCTTTAAAAAATTCGCATGGACTAAATTGCCCATTTGACATTTCCAGTTGTTGTACGCATGCTTGTCAGTTTCTTTAAAAAAATTCGACATTTTTTATTCATGAAACTGTGAATGTTCTTTTAGTGTTCTCAAGAGTTTGATTATCCACTTGCTTCTAAATGTTTTTTCAAAGCTTCGGAGAAACTTAAAAACGTTGCAATTCTGTTGACCACACTAAGTCACTACACACTAATGGCTGACAGCATTTGCATTACGTTGTTAGCTGTTTTATAAAGTTTTAAGCAATAAAATGTTGGGGCAAACTCTTCTAAGATATTACCTTGCTCCACTTCTATATTCCGTGAGAAAGGTGTGGAGGCAGGAAGCCACCGTGTTCGCATCCTGTTTGGCTGTGTGTTCGCTAAACAAGCACATGTATCCCATGTCTGACACACGGTCATGGATCCTGAAGTTGTACATCTGCAAATTGCCGCATGTAAAATACTTCGGTGTGGCGAAGATTTGGGGTGGGAAGGTTTTGCTGAAAGTCATATGTGATCATGTCCACACTGTCTTTGCTGCTGAAAGGGTGGTGGCTGCCGAGTCTCCTCTTCGTCCCACTCCACCTTTCCTTGGCTGCCTGTTTGCCCTCCGTTTTCATAATGTATCCGGCTTGTGCTTTGACCTGGAGGTCCGATTGTTCTCTTTCAAAATTGTCTTTTTCTGGATCATGGGCAGCATCAATGCCAATGGCTAGCTCACATCTGGTGCAGGTATCAGATCTTGGCATCCCGAACCCTAAATTGAATTCAGTATTGAAGATGTGTCTGTAAAAATGTTCACTGAGTGTGGGGTGTATTGGATGCGGAGGAACTTCGTTCTGTTGTTTGGCTCTATAATAAAGGAGACAAGACATAATTATTATGTATCATCATCATCACTATTATTGTTGTTATTATTATTATTATTATAATTATTATTATAAAATCAGCTGTGCGTTTGTTCCATTTTAGTAACACTATGCTATTGGGCGACGATATTAGATAAGTTGTCATTATAGTCCAGAAACATTACCCATTATTAACAACCAATCTGCTGTTTACCATTAGCTACAAATTAAGGCTGCATGACGTTGAGCTATCAGGTATGTCCAGGATTGAATGCTAATGAGATTCAAATTCCTCATGTTAAGCATCACAAAGTGTCCTGGTTGGTTAAATGTCACCAAAACAAGCACAAATCTGTCACATATGAAGTAGCATGAAAATGCCTAATAACCCTGCCAAATATGAAGTGCTAATTAAACAATACTTGCATTCAATCCTAGACATAAGTGTTAGCTGTGGCTGGGAACAGTTCCATTGAATTAGTCCTCATATGCAAAGATCCTGATGTAATCAATTCTGAGTTTGCCTTTTTTAGCTGTACATCGTAACCAAACAAGCTTGTTGGGTTAACGTAATCACAACTGAATGTAATGAATGCTGCTACTTCCAGAGGCTTTTTAATTTACAAAAATAGGTCTTGCATGCTTTTGTTTGTTTAAAGTGGTTATTTCATATCAGAAATATACCTTGGGATGTCTTCCTTTCTTTCTCAGACGTTCGGTTCTACTTCTTGTACATACTTTTGGTACATGCGTCTAATAGACAGATCTTCCTCTAATTTTGAGCCGGGAAGGAGTTGATGTGATCTCTGACTTAAATAAGAGAGAAATGGCAAGTTAAGAGTAACATCACGCATCAGCCATTTAAGAAACAAGTGAATTGCATGTTCTCCCTCCAGTCGTAACCTACACCTGTTTTTTTCTCAGTATCGCTAGTAACCGGATTATCATAGTAGCGAATTTATATTCTAGACAAGTAGTTGATTGTTACTGTTTGCACAAACGTTTTGAAAAAAAAATTGAATTGTGGTTTTCAATCTCCTCAAAGCAAACTAAAACACTCTTTAATGAGCCACCTTCTATTCCAGACTCTTGCTAACAAAGTTAATAGTAAAAAAAGAATTATAACTGGAAAATAACTAGTATATTCCTTCAGCTTTTTCTCTAGAGTCATGATTCAATGCTAGCGAATCTCTTTCTGAGTTCATAATCATGACGTTCACCTTTTGCTCTGTTTCCTCGCTTAGTTGGTTTGGGTGATTTGCGTGTTTTCCTGTTGGAAAGTTAAGGTAATTCTCTTGAAATTGTTCTACTATCAAACTTTTATTGAAAGCAACTCTGAAAACTCTTGGAGTTAATATCTTAGTTCAATGTCAAGGAAGGGTTAATGGGCTGATGGTCTCATCATACAAGCTATTACAGACAAACATAATTTGAAGATTCACATTATAGAGTCATATCCAAATTTTACTGAGTTCACTGTAGTTCAAGCCGTGAATTCAGTTGGTGAAGCAAGACCTATTTATATTGGCCACTTGAATGAATACCACTATGTATCATCATTGCCACTTACTCAAAGTCTGCTGGAAAAAGAGCAAAAAAGATTGTATCAAAAAGAATATATGAGGCATTATAGAGCAAAACACAAATAGGCAAACACCAAAGAAAAAAAGGGGACAAACAGCAGTGACAATTCTGGGAAAAATAAAAAACAACCCAATAATGATTATTTCAGAGAATATATGAAAAGGAGGCGGTTTCAAGTTGACAAACAAAAAAAGCAAATACAGGCTGAAAATGTTGACTCTACAACTATTCCTCACAATGTGGTGTCGAGACAGAACTGTGATGTAGCTATGAAACATACATGTAACAAGGAAAACAAAAGTGTCTTAAGCTGTGATTATGATGATCACAATATAGATAACTTGATCAAGAGGTTCCATGCTGTTGTCTCAAGGGGTCCGATGTACATTTGTACTTGTTGTGACCAGTTGTGGATTCTATGTGCATGGTGCAATTGATGGCTACAGCCGGAGGATTTTATGGTTACAGGTTTTTGTTACAAACAAGGATCCTTGGCTTGTAGGAAAGTTTTCTATGGAGTACATAAAAGAGAGTGGAGGTAGACACACTCTTTTTCAATAGGCCCCTGTCTGCTATATTATTGGATACTAATTTTCACATCAATTCATCATTGTTCAATTTGTATTCACATAATTGTGCATTGTATTGTCTATAATTGTGATATTATTTTGAATTTAGTTTGCCCATGCAGAACAAGGACTGATCCAGGGACAGAAAACCCATTTTTGGCTAAGTGTCAAATGTTTTTAAGACGGCACCATAATGATGAATTGCAGGGACCAAATAGCCATTACACAGGTTCATCAGAGATTAATCAGGTTAACAGCATGCTAATATTCAAGTAGGTTATTTGCATGTTCTAATAAACATTATAAAAAGTTCCTTAACTGGTGGGGTAAACAGCAAGTTGTCATAAGCATTGACTTGCAAAGTTAGAATTGTTCTGTTTTCTGCCAATAATTTTTATCGAAGTATCTAATATCAGAAACTAAAATCAAGTCTTCCCACGTCAACATCATTTGTATTTTGTTGTGCATTTTTCTTGTGATTGGTTGGTCTTAAGTAATGAAGTACAGAAAGGTTAAATAACATCTGTTTTGTTTACTGTTGATATGACAGCCAATAGAAGCATTCTGGCGTATCTTTCGAGAGGGTGGATCACAATTCTGGATAGATCATTTCAAGGTATATCTTGTCATAATATGTTGTCTAACACATCTGACTGAAAGTAAATCAGCTCGTGTCACTGCAATAGTCACCACACTTGCTGATACGTACACAAACATGTTCAGGTTATACTGGTTTGAGAAGGATTTTGGTACATTTCAACTGTGCAGAGGATTTGATGAACATCACATTAACTAGTTAACAAAACAAGAATTTTGTCATCTGTTCATTTCAGCCTTGTTGAAGAGAGGACATTTTCTAAGAAAAACAAAACTAACCAGAGCAACATACAGCACCTTTCATGCCTGTTGTGGCTTCTTTACTATCCTAAAGTTAACTTATAAAACTAATTTAGTAATTCTGCTGAAATGGAAATGCATATTAGGAGAAATAAAGCTATTTAGACCAGTCTGTTGTGTAAGTAGACTACACCTAAGTTGTGTTGTCCAGAAAGTTTTGTCCTGTTAAGCTGGCTGTAGAGTTTGCTAATACATGTATCGGTTAATTCCAACAACTAAGCCAATGCACCCTCAGAGAAGTGCCAAGATCCCAGGAACCAGGCTTGAGCCCGGTCAACCAGGCTCATATTAATAGGCCTTAAAATTGCCAGCAGCAATATTTGGATCCTATCACAGAAGATAAAAGTTAACTACTGGTGCCATTTTTATGAAACAATGTTATTCATTGCATGGTGTGATACTAACATTTCACCTTTAATTAATTCTTCATTATTCAGAATTTGGAAGAAGAAGGTAACTGGCAGCCTGGAAGTGCCATTCACCAGTAAGTTTGGGGCTAATTGTTTTTTTAAGTATTATTACTACCAGGAAAATCTGTCTTGGCAACTTGCTCTCAGTAGGTGGAAGTGAAGGGTGGTACAAATAATTATTATTGTATAATTGCTATTGTTGATTGCTTTCAGCCTTAACTGATAAAAGCGATAATCTAATAAAAGGCTAATCATCATTACTTTGGCACCATTCAACTCATGTCTTAAATAATATTTAACTTTGTGTCTTTAACTCGGAAGGGAAGAAAAAGATAGCAGTTTTTAGTGGAACTTAAAAGTTATATAAAAGAAGTAACAAGATTTCAAAAAAAGGAACTCGCATATATTTTATTTTACAGTACTCTCTCAACAATAAAATGGAGCAAAAAGTGGATGTGTGACCAACTGGCCTACAAATGCCATATCATTACGCCCTGACAGTAATATAATTATTGTCCTGTCATGCCTTTTGCAGATTGTGCCTCTTGGGGTTTGTCTACATGGCTCTTTTACAGAGGGAAATGGAAGAAATAAAAGATGACTGGAATCAACATAAAATTAAGGCCCATTTACACAGCAGAAAACTTTTGGTACGGCTCAGATACAAAAAGGTTTAGGTACCAAAAAATTAGCACTGCTACCCTGTTTACACCTCCTATTTTCTACCAAGCTAAGTGGCTTGAATTAACGTTTTGGTCCGGGTAAAAGGCTCGACACCAGTGTACACAATTCTTTCTTTGTATGCATGCACCGTGCTAAGAAGAAACATGCCGGACAAGAAGTATCTTGAGTTCAATCTTCTAAAAAGATCTTGGGTCTTTTCGCCAGAAATTAGGAAACCTACCCCCGACCTTCGCTCATTTATCTTTTTAGAAGAACAGAAGAAAAAGGAGATACAAGCTGTTTATTATTGCATCCATGCTAGCTTGCAATTCTGTACAGCAAAGATGCTGGACATTGACCTGCACAGATCAAGGGTTTCAGGTCTTAGAAATGGCGTTCACCGACAAGGAGTGGTACAATAACTTTTGTGTGTCCAAAACAACAGTTGAATACATTGTATCACAGATTGAAGGCAAAATTGGTCATCAAGATTCCTCAGTCTTATGAGTAATATTTTGGTTCAGCACGGCAAATCGTTTACACTTTGCATTTTACTGGACCCGGGCTAGATTTTCAGGAACGCATACCAATTTTATCCGTGCTCAGACTTCCTCGCGAGTAGGTCCAAGCACCGTTAAAATTTTGGCTCAGTACAGATAAGGGAAAATCGTTTACACGACAAAATCTATCCGTGCTGAACCAATTTTTTTCTGTACGCGTACTTTTTTTTCATCCCAGCCGTGCCAAACTTTTTCAGCAGTGTAAATGGGGCTTAAAAAATTAGATTACAGAAGAAAACAGACAGGCCAAATGACCTCTATGACGTCCCAGAAGAAAAATGTGGGCACTTTCCAAGACAGAATGATAATGACTTCCATTATTATTAACACACTGCCACTTTAAATCAATGATGTATCAGTAAGTCTTTTCATAAATAATGCTCCTCCAGTAGCCTAGCACCTGCTCATCATAAATGCATCACCATACAGGTGCCTTGCAAATAATTTAAGGCCCTGTGTACAAACTTGTTAAAGATGTATCTCAATAACAGAAACAATAACAGCAATAACTAACAATAACAATAATCATAATACAGTGGTGCAACGACCGGATAGCTTGTATTTACACTTTCTTTGGGCTGGTGGTTTTACGGATGGGAAAGCACTATTTAGAAGACGCCTATGGTTTTTGATGAACAAGTTTCACTTTGATGAGGAACTTAACTATTTGCCCTACACCTTTTCACAAGAAGCAGTAGAGGTTTGCAGTCAACTTGCATTGTCCTCGTCAGAGAAATCTGCCAAGGACACTTTCAAGAGCCTCGTGGAACATCACGAACTTAAAGAAACACAACGAAGACGTGAAAGGCCAAGTTCAAAAGATCGAGGAAGACATAAGCAAGCTCGGCAATGATGGTTATGATGTAGAGGTCAAGTTGGATGAACTCGAGCAGTACGCGCGGAGAGACTGTCTCGAAATAACCGGTATTCCAGTCGTACCTAATGACAACCCAGCACTACTGGTGAAAGAAATGTCTGCAATTATGGGAGTGAATCTCGACGTAAACGATATATCGATCGCTCATCGCCTACCGCCAACGAAGAAGGTCAAAGATCGGTTAATCGTCAAGTTCACTCGAAGGGAGAAAAGGGATGAAATCTACAGCAAGAGGAAAAACTTAAAATCCAAGCGGACTAAAGATCTCCCGTCTGTGGTCTGCGAGCCGGAATCTGCGATTGTAAATCACAAAGCACAAATCCATGTCAACGAAAGCTTAACGCCATATAGAAAGCGACTACTGGGCAGAATTTTACAATTCAAGCGCGACCACAACTACAAGTTCATTTGGACAACTAACGGCAAAATACTGCTGAAGAAAACGGAGAGCTCCACTACGAAATGTTTCGTGACTCATGAGGAATTCGAAGAGTTTCTAGATCAATCAGTTAATTAGCTATCACGCTAAAAGCTCTATAAACCTGTATAACTGCGGAGACAAATATGGCTGATTACCAGGAAAATGTAAGTAGTTGTTTACCATTTTATGATCTAACTGATAGAGAATTTAATGCTATGGTCGGCAGCTGGCAGGATGGGTGTTATGATCTTGACCTTTACGATCTCTTCCTAAATCCAAATAAATTCGACGAATGCGACCCAGACTTAATGTTGAATACTCCCTGCTCAGAATATTACTCAGTCCGTGATTTTAATAAAATGTTAGTAAATTCAGATGTAAAGTCTTTTTCAATCCTCCACTGCAACATCAGAAGTCTATCTAAAAACTTAAATTTATTGGAAGAATTATTATGCTCCTTTGACTCCAAGCTGGATATACTTGGAATTACAGAAACTAAATTAGGTGAGAAGTCTATATCTAATGTAAATATTAAAGGCTATAATTTTTTACACACGGACTCGCTAACAAACGCAGGTGGAGCTGCTTTATATATAGCAAATAGTCTTCATGCCGTGCCTAGGCCAGATATTAAATTTGAGACAGCACAGGTTGAATCCTGTTGGGCAGAAATTGATGCTGACAAAGGTAAAAAGAAGATCATAATAGGATGCATCTATAAACATCCCACTTGTAACTTAGAACAGTTTCGTAACCAACTAAATGATATAATCAAAACAATTAATCCCAATAGACACGAAATTTACATCTTTGGAGATATGAATATAAATTTCCTCAAATTTAATGAACATGCTCAAACCGAAGAGTTTCTAGATATGCTTTATACTAACAACATCTTGCCGATTATTACCAAACCCACGAGGCTTACTGATCATACAGCAACGCTTATTGATCATATATATACAAATTGTTTACAAAATTTTACAGCAGGAATTCTAACAGTAGATATAACAGATCATCTCCCAGTTTTCTGCATAGTTACAGAACCCAACCTATACGGAATAATAGTAATAAAAAATATTTTCGAGACTACTCTAAATTTAACAAAGATCTATATTTAGATGATATAAAACTGATTGATTGGCGTGAAATCCTCAACCCAGAAAAGAATCTAAATGAAAAGGTACAGGAGACGATCAATACCCTGAATAAAATTATAGATAAACATGCACCTATCAAGTTGGCTAGCCAAAACAAGCAAAGGCAACTTAATAAACCGTGGCTCACTAAGGGTATCTTAAAGTCGGTAAAAAGGAAACAGAAAATGTACCGTTCACATTTCTTAAGCAAGGACTTTCAAAAAGTCAGAGAATATAAGCATTATGCAGCTATTCTTTCACATCTTAAGAATAAAAGTAAAACTGAATACTACAACATGCAATTTTCAAAGCACAAAGATAACCTTAAGCAAACTTGGAAACTTATTGGTACTCTTGTCAAAAGGAAAACCAAAGGTCAAACCCTCCCTAAGAGAATAACTCACAATAATAGGACTTTTACACAAGAAAAGGATATTGCTGAATTATTTAATAACTTTTTTGTAAATATTGGGCCAACTTTAGCAAAGGAAATCAAAATTGATCATACAGACCCTTTGCAATATATAGAATCTACGCCATCAAACAGCTTTTACCTTGCTCCTGTAACCCAGACACAAGTGTTTACATTATTTTATGGACTCAAAGAAAACAAAGCATCCCTCAGTGTTCCTAACAAACTTATTAAACTTGCAAGTGGACAACTCTCTACACCCTTCACTGAAATATATAATGAGTCAATATTATCAGGAGAGTTTCCTGAAATCTTTAAAATATCTAAAGTGACTCCAATATTCAAAAGTGGTAATATATCTGAGTTAGGAAATTATAGGCCAATAGCAGTTATTTCTCCCTTTAGTAAAGTACTGGAAAGATTAGTGTATGATCAACTTGTGTCCTATCTGGAAAAAGAATGTCTACTTTATAACTTCCAGTTTGGTTTTAGAAAGGGATATTCTACTGAATATGCAATTCTAGAAACTGTGGAGAAATTAAAGTCAGCAGTTGATGATCAAAAAGTAACATGCGGTATCTTTTTAGACTTTTCCAAGGCCTTCGATACAATTAACCACCATATTCTCTTAGAAAAATTGTATAAATATGGAATCCGAGGACTCCCCCATGCATGGTTTTCAGACTATATAACTAATCGTAAACAATATGTCAAGATTGGTAATGTAGAATCTAGCCTGAAAACCATTACATGTGGTGTACCTCAAGGCTCCACATTAGGTCCACTACTGTTTTTATTGTATATTAATGATTTGCCCAGGTCTTCTAAGAAATTAACTTTTAGAATTTTTGCAGATGATACAAATATGTTTTATTCTACAAGTAACCCAGAGCAGTTACAACCAATTGTTAACGAAGAACTTGGAAAAGTCTTAAAATTTTGTGCAGCAAATATGCTGTCCATTAACTTTAAAAAGACCAATTACATGATAATTGCTTCACCTAAGAAGAAAACAAATATTAGAATAACAGTGTGTAATATAGAGCAAAAGTCCCAGATCAAATACTTAGGGGTCTTTATTGATGAACATCTAAAATGGGATGCTCAGCTCCAGCACATTAATAACAAAATAACAAAAAACATTGGAATTTTGTTTAAACTTAGATATTATGTGCCTATGAGTACACTCAAACAACTGTACTATACTCTTATATATCCCTATCTCACGTATGGACTAATGAGCTGGGGCACCGCATACCAAAATAAGTTAAATAAAATCAAAATAAGTCAAAATAACTGTATTCGCTGCATCTTCTTTGCAAATAAGAGAGAAAGTCCCTCACCGTACTATACACTTTTGGAAATCTTAAAGTTAGAGAATGTTTTTAAACTAAAAATTGGCACTCTTGTGCATAAATTACAATATAGAAAAAAGGATACCCCTCCTGCCCTCTATGATTTAGCCCTACCAGTTTCAGCTGTCCATCAATATAATACTAGATATGCCTCTAATCAAAACCTACACAGACCATTTTCTAGAACTAATTATGGCCTGGCAAGGTTTAGCGTAGTGGCATCACAGATCTGGGAAACAATACCCATGAAAATTAAGTGTCTTCAATTCAACAGTTTTAAAAAACAATATAAACTCTTCCTACTTGAAAGTCAAGCGTGTTGAATACCCTTAATGTATTATCTAGCCCTATTTATTTAATTATTTAATTTTAATAGCTATTGTTACTCATATATACTCCTCTTCTTCAATGTAATCTAACCAGAGCTTTATATAATTAGTTTTTTTTATAAGTTCTGTATAACCTCCACCCACTTATATTGTCCTGTGGTAGCAGCCAACTCGAAAGCTCTGCTCCTTTGGCTGCTACACACTCTTCCCTTTGTTATGTTTAGCTCAATGTATAATCAGCTCTGTTTTTTACTTCTTTTTTATTCTTTATTGTTGTTATATTGTAACTGAATAAGTGTAAATAAATGAACTTGAACTTGAACTTGAACTTATTGCAACATCATAGAGGTCAAGAAAGCTAATGGTTTATAAACAGTACATATTAAATTATTATTACCTGTTTTAAGTACAAAATGCAAATGATCTCAATATTTGAATTAATCATCACAAAATTTAAGATCAACAAAATTGTAACAGTAGCAATATCTTTCATGCTAAACCAAGTCACATGAAAGTGTTCTTGTTCAAGTTGTATTTACAGTACTTTGCCTAATTTTATGAACGTGATTACATGTAGTTGAATTCACCATATTTCAACATCTCCAATCCCTGTAATAACGGTAGCAAACCTGTAAATGTAGGTCGTGCTTTACTTTCTTTAAAGCACTGTTGTATGATTGTTCTCACTCCATCAGGGACATCATCATCATAATAATAATAAATGCTTTATTTAAACTGAAAAAACCAATCAGCGATTTTAACATAAAAAACCCTGGTATAAACCGGTGATCAGTGCTTAAGAATACTACCTAATATAAAATACAATTCACATCAATACAAGTTAAGATTAAAAATACAATCCAAAAACTTATACACTACATATGTGTTGTGTCTTATCTGATTCAATTAAAAGTTAAAAAGTTTTAATTTGAAAGTCCTCAAGTTTTTGTGAAGTGATGTAAACTGATTACTTAACAGCTTGATAATGATCATTGCTCTAGATCTGATTCACTTTCACTTCCAGTACTTTCACTTTGCTGGTCCTCTGTGACAGAAAGTTGCCCATTTTCTTCCAAAAGACCTGGAACATACTCTTCTATGGTAGAAAGTGCTTTCTGAGAAATTTTCCCATTTTTGCCATTTCTTGAAGCTATCTTGTTTGAGCAGTGATTCACACATGTGAGATACAACACCTTCAACATTTACATCAGTGATGATTGGCTGTGAGGTAGCAGATATTAGCTCAGTAATCTCTTGAAATTTCTTCTCTGCACTTTGCTCTTTTGCTTCTTGTTTTTTCGTCTGTTTTGTTTCTGGGACCTTTTGACAGATTTGTTTTTAAGCAACATTCCTTTAAACATATCTGCACACATGTCCTCATTCTTTTTTCAGAAACTCATATATGTTCTTCACCCTTTCTTTTTGTTCTATCAACTGAGTTATCATTTGCTCATTAAAACTCTTGGCACAACCTTGTCTTTGTTTCACATTTCTATTCGTAGCATAAAGGCTGTTCAAGAGTCATACTCTGTAAGATATGAGTAATACTAAAAAGTCGCGGCCATGGTACCTCACCGATTTGGCTGAAATTTTGCATGTAGTCTTGCTTTGGGGTCCTAACTACGAAATGGATGTTTCAAATTTCTGGTAAATTTTATTTTGGGAGTTTTGAAGACGGCCGGTTTTGGACAGTTTCAAAGGGCAGCCAATATGGCGGATCAAAGGATATCTTGTCATCCTTCCGTCCGGCTGACCATAAGCTTTAACCAAAAACTATTAATACCGCCTTAAAGGGCTATCTCTCTACTCACTTTCCATGGCAAATACTTTAGTGAAATAAAAGGTTTTGGTCATGAACGAGCGAAAAGTTGTAGTGTACTTCCATGTTGTTTCGAGACACATAAATTTACTATAAATCGAGAGGCCGATATCTCCCATGTTATGTCGATTGACAGTTTACTGTGTAACCTGGATGTAGAGCTGTTATAATAAATTTGAAACGAGAAAGAAAAAAATGGGCAACTTCTTTAGCACAAGAGAAAAAAATTAAACAAGTTGCTTAGGTTTGACCATTGTACGACTATGAACTGCTACTAGCACAAACTATATCAAAGGCAAACATTTGAAGTCAGATCGTTAATAATCATAGAAATGTTAGCATATTTTACTTCTAGACAGCCATTTTACTGACTTTACTACTTTATTTGTACTTGCAACATCGTTTGAATGATTTATCGAAGGGAATCAGCTTTCACCAATGTAAATAAAAAAAACCCTCGATACAAATCTTGTTGACAATGGCGATGGCGCTCCTGTGAAAACTTCATATCTCAAATACGTTACGCACATTATTTAAGTTGGCACTATCTGTTGAGGTAACAAAACAGCAAAAATATGTCTAGAGGACATGTACAGTTAAATACAGTCAATGCTGTTACCGTACCATACGATGTTAAAAAGTAAACAAACACATGCTCGATTAGTGCACTTATTTCTTTGTCATGTATTGAACGCAGTTCACCTATGTACTACAATATTTGAATCGGCTCAAGGCTTCACTCACCCTGTGCACATCGATGAGCATTCTCGTCCCCAGAGGCCGCGATCCTTTTTAGTATTACTCATATCTTACAGAGTATGACTCTTGAACAGCCTTTATGCTACGAATAGAAATGTGAAACAAAGACAAGGTTGTGCCAAGAGTTTTAATGAGCAAATGATAACTCAGTTGATAGAACAAAAAGAAAGGGTGAAGAACATATATGAGTTTCTGAAAAAAGAATGAGGACATGTGTGCAGATATGTTTAAAGGAATGTTGCTTAAAACAAATCTGTCAAAAGGTCCCAGAAACAAAACAGACGAAAAAACAAGAAGCAAAAGAGCAAAGTGCAGAGAAGAAATTTCAAGAGATTACTGAGCTAATATCTGCTACCTCACAGCCAATCATCACTGATGTAAATGTTGAAGGTGTTGTATCTCACATGTGTGAATCACTGCTCAAACAAGATAGCTTCAAGAAATGGCAAAAATGGGAAAATTTCTCAGAAAGCACTTTCTACCATAGAAGAGTATGTTCCAGGTCTTTTGGAAGAAAATGGGCAACTTTCTGTCACAGAGGACCAGCAAAGTGAAAGTACTGGAAGTGAAAGTGAATCAGATCTAGAGCAATGATCATTATCAAGCTGTTAAGTAATCAGTTTACATCACTTCACAAAAAACTTGAGGACTTTCAAATTAAAACTTTTTAACTTTTAATTGAATCAGATAAGACACAACACATATGTAGTGTATAAGTTTTTGGATTGTATTTTTAATCTTAACTTGTATTGATGTGAATTGTATTTTATATTAGGTAGTATTCTTAAGCACTGATCACCGGTTTATACCAGGGTTTTTTATGTTAAAATCGCTGATTGGTTTTTTCAGTTTAAATAAAGCATTTATTATTATTATGATGATGATGTCCCTGATGGAGTGAGAACAATCATACAACAGTGCTTTAAAGAAAGTAAAGCACGACCTACATTTACAGGTTTGCTACCGTTATTACAGGGATTGGAGATGTTGAAATATGGTGAATTCAACTACATGTAATCACGTTCATAAAATTAGGCAAAGTACTGTAAATACAACTTGAACAAGAACACTTTCATGTGACTTGGTTTAGCATGAAAGATATTGCTACTGTTACAATTTTGTTGATCTTAAATTTTGTGATGATTAATTCAAATATTGAGATCATTTGCATTTTGTACTTAAAACAGGTAATAATAATTTAATATGTACTGTTTATAAACCATTAGCTTTCTTGACCTCTATGATGTTGCAATAAGTTCAAGTTCAAGTTCAAGTTCATTTATTTACACTTATTCAGTTACAATATAACAACAATAAAGAATAAAAAAGAAGTAAAAAACAGAGCTGATTATACATTGAGCTAAACATAACAAAGGGAAGAGTGTGTAGCAGCCAAAGGAGCAGAGCTTTCGAGTTGGCTGCTACCACAGGACAATATAAGTGGGTGGAGGTTATACAGAACTTATAAAAAAAACTAATTATATAAAGCTCTGGTTAGATTACATTGAAGAAGAGGAGTATATATGAGTAACAATAGCTATTAAAATTAAATAATTAAATAAATAGGGCTAGATAATACATTAAGGGTATTCAACACGCTTGACTTTCAAGTAGGAAGAGTTTATATTGTTTTTTAAAACTGTTGAATTGAAGACACTTAATTTTCATGGGTATTGTTTCCCAGATCTGTGATGCCACTACGCTAAACCTTGCCAGGCCATAATTAGTTCTAGAAAATGGTCTGTGTAGGTTTTGATTAGAGGCATATCTAGTATTATATTGATGGACAGCTGAAACTGGTAGGGCTAAATCATAGAGGGCAGGAGGGGTATCCTTTTTTCTATATTGTAATTTATGCACAAGAGTGCCAATTTTTAGTTTAAAAACATTCTCTAACTTTAAGATTTCCAAAAGTGTATAGTACGGTGAGGGACTTTCTCTCTTATTTGCAAAGAAGATGCAGCGAATACAGTTATTTTGACTTATTTTGATTTTATTTAACTTATTTTGGTATGCGGTGCCCCAGCTCATTAGTCCATACGTGAGATAGGGATATATAAGAGTATAGTACAGTTGTTTGAGTGTACTCATAGGCACATAATATCTAAGTTTAAACAAAATTCCAATGTTTTTTGTTATTTTGTTATTAATGTGCTGGAGCTGAGCATCCCATTTTAGATGTTCATCAATAAAGACCCCTAAGTATTTGATCTGGGACTTTTGCTCTATATTACACACTGTTATTCTAATATTTGTTTTCTTCTTAGGTGAAGCAATTATCATGTAATTGGTCTTTTTAAAGTTAATGGACAGCATATTTGCTGCACAAAATTTTAAGACTTTTCCAAGTTCTTCGTTAACAATTGGTTGTAACTGCTCTGGGTTACTTGTAGAATAAAACATATTTGTATCATCTGCAAAAATTCTAAAAGTTAATTTCTTAGAAGACCTGGGCAAATCATTAATATACAATAAAAACAGTAGTGGACCTAATGTGGAGCCTTGAGGTACACCACATGTAATGGTTTTCAGGCTAGATTCTACATTACCAATCTTGACATATTGTTTACGATTAGTTATATAGTCTGAAAACCATGCATGGGGGAGTCCTCGGATTCCATATTTATACAATTTTTCTAAGAGAATATGGTGGTTAATTGTATCGAAGGCCTTGGAAAAGTCTAAAAAGATACCGCATGTTACTTTTTGATCATCAACTGCTGACTTTAATTTCTCCACAGTTTCTAGAATTGCATATTCAGTAGAATATCCCTTTCTAAAACCAAACTGGAAGTTATAAAGTAGACATTCTTTTTCCAGATAGGACACAAGTTGATCATACACTAATCTTTCCAGTACTTTACTAAAGGGAGAAATAACTGCTATTGGCCTATAATTTCCTAACTCAGATATATTACCACTTTTGAATATTGGAGTCACTTTAGATATTTTAAAGATTTCAGGAAACTCTCCTGATAATATTGACTCATTATATATTTCAGTGAAGGGTGTAGAGAGTTGTCCACTTGCAAGTTTAATAAGTTTGTTAGGAACACTGAGGGATGCTTTGTTTTCTTTGAGTCCATAAAATAATGTAAACACTTGTGTCTGGGTTACAGGAGCAAGGTAAAAGCTGTTTGATGGCGTAGATTCTATATATTGCAAAGGGTCTGTATGATCAATTTTGATTTCCTTTGCTAAAGTTGGCCCAATATTTACAAAAAAGTTATTAAATAATTCAGCAATATCCTTTTCTTGTGTAAAAGTCCTATTATTATGAGTTATTCTCTAGGGGAGGGTTTGACCTTTGGTTTTCCTTTTGACAAGAGTACCAATAAGTTTCCAAGTTTGCTTAAGGTTATCTTTGTGCTTTGAAAATTGCATGTTGTAGTATTCAGTTTTACTTTTATTCTTAAGATGTGAAAGAATAGCTGCATAATGCTTATATTCTCTGACTTTTTGAAAGTCCTTGCTTAAGAAATGTGAACGGTACATTTTCTG
>JAHPZR010008150.1:7500-48495 GCA_019787425.1 Platygyra sinensis
ATAAGCAGATATTTCAAAGCTGTTGGTTGTTTTTGGCGGAGCAAAAATACGATTTCGTTCCTTTACACAATTCCAAATTGCACAGAAGAACAAGAGAACATAATCTTACTATGATCGACAATACTTTGGAACTGTAGCTTCCATTGACAGCTGTCTATTTTAGCAAAATTTCACTTTTGTAGCAGAAATTAATTAGTCTAAAAAATTCTGGGGGGGGGGGGGGCGAGCCACCCCCCCCCCCCCCCCTGCCCCTCCCCCTCCCCCTGTTACGGGCCTGTCATGTCCTGCTCCTTGAAACCGTGTCAAATTTATGAGCCAGCCGGCGTTAAGGAAACGGTTTTTTCTACTTTTAAGTTGGGAGGTATAACAAAACACGGGAAACAGTGAGTTTCGTTTCCCCTCGACCTCAATGTTTGAGTCTCAGGAAACAAGCCTTACTGATTCCCTTTAAGCCAGTCATTAAGTGCTTATTGTCAACCGTTTCAGTACCGCGAGCAAGTTTGGAACCTGACAGCAGAAGAACAAACTGCATTAATGCAAACAGTTTCCTTGCTAAGAGACGCTCAACGTCAACTCACGCTGGAGAGAATCCGGGAAGAGAGGCGAAGACAAAGCGAAAACTTACAAAAAGCGCTCAGCCAACTTCAAGCCACGATAGATGATCAAGAAAGAAATTTGAGGGAACATCGAGCTAGACAGATCGAGGAATTCCGAAGATTTAATGAAGAAATATTGAGGGCAAGACAAACTCTAGGTCAAGAAGGAAACTGATTAAGCTAGATAACAGAGCTTGACTTTTGGTTGTAAACACGAAAGTAAAATATATAGAATATATGACGCAACTAAATGAAAATAAGTAAATAAAGTGGTGGGCCCACGCTGAAACTTTTAGCCTTGTTTGATACTGTTCGTACCTTCCCGAGGTCGGAAAAAGGCATAAAAGCGCCCCGGCGAGGATGAGAAAGGAAAAAAAAAATGGTGAGCAAATTGAGCATACGAGCCCGAAGGAAGGAAAATAAAAAAGGGGACATTTTTAGGGCCGCTGGTAGTTATTGGTGCTAATACACTATTTAGCATGCGAATAATGATAATGATCATAAAAAAAGATCGACCCATAAAGACCCTGCCTATTTATTTCCTATTTGCTGCTGAAGAAACATCAAACATTCACAGCTGGCTTTTCCAGATTGTTCAAAATAAGGCCAAAACATTAGACGAGTCGGTTATTATAATTAGCAATTATTGAATGAGGCTGAGTAGGATATTTCACAAATGGTAAACGCCATAGCGTGTACTATTGAGTTATGGTGCACGCGGGAGGTTGCTAAGCACGAAAGAAGCGTAAGAGTCGCACGAGGCGATAGCCGAGTGCGACTCTAGCTTCTTGAGATTTGCATAATGCAGCGCGTGCACTTTCAAGTCCGAGTAGACAAATATTTATTTCGCTATCTTTGATGTGGTAAAAAACAAATTGAATGTGGTTTAGCGTGGTCTGTACTCTTATCGACAACGATACCCGTCATCACAGTGGTCAAAATGTTGTGGACTCACGAGGCCCGCAACAAATTAAGCTAGATCACAAAGCGCGCGCTTTGCTTTAGTTATAGATTACGTCAGCAGCATACACCCATGGGCAAATAGTAGATGCCGAATTAGCCAATCAGAGCGCGCGCTTTGCTTTAGTTATGTTATAAGAAGAATTCTGCAGATCAAGCCATATCCTACGAATGCCGAATTTGATAATTGTTTCATTATTCATTCAAAATATTTCCCCGTTCTTAAAGTGGTTTCGCCATTCCGCTCTTTATTTTTCTCGGTCAACGGTTCAATAATCTGGAGCGAGCTGCACTTTTGACGTCATTTTGATGTCATCTGCAAAATCCTGGTTTGAGTATTTTCTTCTAACAATATTTATTTATGAAAATGCCAAAAACCTAATGAGAAAAAAAAAAATTGCAAAGACAGCGAGCAAACTTTGGCAGAATTAAATTCAGCTCATCGCCGTTCGTAAGCAAAAGTTCAGTTGGTACAAACCAGTTACATTAAACGACTTAAACTGCTCTTGTCATATAATGCCATATAATGAACATCTTAACAACCGAACAGAACGTCTATATGGGATGGGAGAATCTTGACCTCGGTCGTGTGTACAGACCTCACTGCGTTCGGTCTGCAGTATTCACGACTTCGGGCAAGATTCTCCCATACAGACCTCCTGCTCGGTTAATAAGAACCAAGTACCATTATTCCTTCACCCGCAAGTGATCCCACTAACAATGTTGTCATAGATAAGGTTAGTAAGTTTCTTGAAAGCAGCCGATTTGTTCTCTTGGTTTTTTTCAATGCCGGTTTCTTTCGCTTGAGTAATTTGCCATAACTATAAATTGTTTTCATCATCCGGGACCGACGTCTTACACTTTGATAAATTACGCTTTTGTTCAAAGTGTTGTATTTGTGTTTGAATAGATGCTCGTTGAACGCTAAAAACTTTACGACAACCATATTAAACCGCGTCACTACAGTCTAAACATGGGTTGCACAGCGAGCAAAAGTGGCATCACAATTTCAAATACCTTTGGAGAAGGAGCGAAGAAAGAAACGAGGTAAGTTGCACTAAACTTTGAGCAAACGAAAAACAACGTCAGAAAAGAAATCATTCATCCGTCTCTGTTACAACACTCAGTGTACATGGTTGTTTGCACGAAGTCAAAATTGACTTAGCACCATTAAGTTTAAAGGATTTTACTGATGTTTTTATAGGGTTCGATTAAAAGGAAGTACAACTTTTCGGAATTCAGCGAAAGTGCAATACAATTACGACGGAAATTGTCTGAAATCGTGTTAATGAAACCTTCAAATTGTTTGTGAAATATTATTGCTTTAATTTGCGAGTCAATTAACTACTGTTGTACACAAATCGTAATATAGGCGTTCCATTTATGTTTTTAGTTTATCTGAATTAAGAAAATGCGATCGAGAGAGTTCAATTTTAGAGTCTCGTGCACCCAGTCTCCAGCAGAATTTTTTTTTTCCTGAATTAGTAATGTGATAGATCTATTTGGAATGCAAATTGTGGTTTCCTCTTACAACGCTTTCACCTGAATATAATAAAAAAAAAAAATATGTGTGGTAATTTCAGCTGAATTGTATTTAGATCATACTTTTTTTTTAATGTTTACATACCTGTAAACAATAATCAGTGCCGTTTCTTCTTTTGCGTACCCTAACCATGATTGAAATAATTGTATTACTTAGAAGAACTTTCCGCTTTATTGCGACGCTATTTGGGATATTAATCTTGGCTCGCATTTTAAGAAAACTGGCGATCTTTCAAGCGTCTTTCTTTTTAAAGTGCCACTGAAACGAAATTTTCGTATGTGAGATTTTTGCTTAGTAATAAAGTTTCAACCTTACTTGGAAACACTGGAGACTTTTTTTTCGCATACGGTAAGCGAAGACTGCTTTTTCAGCCGTTCGAAGTTGGCTGGTTAAGGCCAAAATTGGCGGCCATCTTGGCGCGGCCAAAACAGCCTAGTGACGTCACTGGTTGTATTAGTCTCGTGCCGCGCTGAAAATTTAGAGTGATTATGGGAGAAGAGAATACCGTTCGAAGCCCCCCAAAAAACATCTTAAGGACATCTCAGAGCTTTAAATTAGATACTAACAGTAGCCTTAGCCATGAAGAGGTGGAGAGGCGATCCTGAGGCTTTTCAGTCTATTTTATAATTGAATAGTTCCAAGGTAATTTATGAAAGCAAGCACGCGAGTGCGAGTTCTGAAATCGCAAAATGTTCGGGACACTTAGTCAAATGGCGAGCATTAAATTTAACAATGTCTACACTCATAAAGTAAAAAAGACCTGAAACAAGAGAAAGCGGCTTTTGAAAATATTATCCGGAGTGCTGGTGCATGAATGGCAGCAACAACGCTTCAAGTTTTCGAGTCGCTTTGCTTCGAGGAAACCAGACACTTTGCGAGTTTCACCGCAGACGAGATTGTGTTATGGTGACCTTTATCCAGTTGTATCTGCTACATCCTACAAGTTATCACAACATCGATCAACAATTAAAGAAACCCTCTACTTTTACATGGAGGGAGCGAATTTGAAACTGTAAAGGCAAACTAAGCTGCCATGACCCAACACGTATGTTTTCAGGAAACGAAAGAAAGCGTGACAATGTCGACGGCGAAAAGTCATATATGCAAATTGGTTCGAATTCTGTTTTTAAAATGAACCTTCGAAAGGAGTGAAAGCTTGTCACGTTTTAACGAATTGCTTTGAACTTGGGTACTATTAAATGAACATCATAGATATAAGTACGCGCTAAAGAACTCAAAGTAATCCATCGGCCGTGATAAATATTGTAATTGGGAGATACGCGTAAAAGAGAAGCGAAATTCCACTTTGTTTATATTACAGTGACTGACACGTATGCGGCGATAATCGAGCGATAAAGCGAACCCTGCTGTTGATCACAATTTTCAAAGATATTCTCTGTCTACCATAACAACTCTCACGCCGTATTAGTAACATAAAAATATACCCTCTGTATGCAAAGAAGTACTCCACTCAAAGCTTGTGGACCATTACTAACTTCGTAATTGTGCGGATGGCTGAGGCGCTTACTTCTTTTAATGCAGTAAAGTTTGCGAGGATCCCGGGCGAGGATATATTTGAACCTTGTTAATCGACCTTTGATAAACGTGAGAATCCAAATTACAGAACCAGGCTGAAAACAGACGACGATATATCGTGTTTAGGCTTCAGGATGTGATACAATTGTTGCCATACTCGTCTTCGAAGTCTCCAATCGAGTACTCAAGATGTTCGAAAAATATAGTAAGCTGTTCTAATCTGCAGCATTCATTTTGGCGAAGCTACACTCTTTTGCGCCCTCCAACGTTTATGATGTGAATTTACTGTCAAGGTTGGACAGAAATTACAAGGTAGAAAACTAGTAGGTATCGACAATAGGATGAATAATCTTGAATAAATCAAGTGAAAACAAGAGAGAATCTTTAGTGCTTCCATCGTGAATACAACCAGTGACGTCACAAGGTCCTTAAACTCGGTTCCAGAGCCCGGACACAGTTATGCTCCAAAAAGACGATTTCGGCAGCTAAAAGAAGCACTTTCCGTAAGGATTTGAAAGAAATAAAGTTCACCACCATTTTAAGCACGCTTGAAACTACAAAGTGGGCTAATAAAAGAGAGTAGGAAAATTTCGTTTCAGTGGCACTTTAACGTGAGAATATATATACTTCAACTGTTTGTGTAGTGTTGCTTCAATATTTGTATGACATAAGAATCCAGTCATTTGTAAACCAATGACTCTATGATACTAATATAAATTACAATCTTGGGAATATCGAGACTGACCTAGCACTTCCAAAGCCATACACAAATTTTGTGAAGCGCAGTTTTAAGTATAGTGGTGCAATGCTCTGGAAAAATCTTTCCTATGAGGCAAAGACCGCACAATCGCTTGCGGATTTCAAACATAAACGTGCCTCCTCGTCTTCCATGCCTTCTACTGGATCGCACTGATTCCATGTCATATGTATATAAATATTTTTATCGTTAATCAATCCTTCATACATACATTTTTTTAAACTTATTCTAACGTGTTTACCTACGCCCCACCTGGAAACCAGCTTTTGTTGTGTGTGGCCAGCGTAGTTAAATAAAGTTCTCTATCCATCCATCCATCCATCCATCCATCCATCCATCCATCCATCCATCCATCCATCCATCCATCCATCCATCCATCCATCCATCGATCCGCTAGAAATTAACAAACCAAATTCCAAGCCATTTTTGGTCCTTTGTTGGTATCGACCACCTCATTCGCCTGTCGAACATTTTGATGTTTTTGAATCTCTTTTAAAGCAGGCTCAATTATGTTTCTCGGATATCTACATAACTGGCGATATGAATTGTAATCTCCTACAAGACTCTAGGGACTCGTACACAACACGACTCATTAATATTATCGAAGCTTATCAATTGACGAAGGTGATAAGTGAACCCACCAGAATAACAAGTAACACCTCTACTCTGATTGACCTCTTTATTACGAACAATAGGGAGAGTATTGTGTATTCTGGTGTGTATTCTCTATCTATAAGCGATCGTAATCGATATCTTATCTTTGCCATTCGCAAAATTGGTATTCCAAGACGCAGTCCAAGATATGTTGAGACTCGAAATTTTAAGAAATTTAACGCCAATGCATTTCTATCAGACATAAGAAATTCTCATTTGCCGCAATTTGTTGCTAATTCAGTCAATGTTAATGAGGCATGGCTCATTTGGAAAAACAACTTTCTTAATGTCCTCACTGATAAACACGCTCCAAAGACAGTTATAAAAGTGCAAAATAAGCCAGCTCCTTGGATTAATTCGGAAATCAAGAAAGAAATATTTAATAGGGACTCGCTGAAAAAGAAAGCCATGAAATCGGGTTCTCAAAACTATTGGTCTACTTTCAAAAAAGCGAGAAACGCTGTAAATTATTCCATAAGGTGCGCCAAATCTGAATATTATCATCATAAATTAAATGAGAATGCAGGCGATCAAAAAGCCACATGGAAGGTTCTTAATGATTTAACGGGAAAAAAATCAGTTGTTACTGAAGTTAATGAGATTCTAACGTCAACTAACACCACCTTGAAAAATGTAGGACATATTGCAAATCACTTAAATGTTCATTTCACCGAAATTGGACCTCGTCTTGCTACAAACCTTCCTGTGTCGACCACGAATGCAGAAGACTACTTAAAACGTGTACCATCCTCGTTTGAATTTGCTGAAATCGAACCGTCAAGAGTTCTCAAGTTACTGTCCAAATTAGATATCACCAAAGCAACTGGCTTGGATCAAATTTCAAATAAAGTCCTTAAGCTAGCTGCTCCAGTCATCTACAAACAATTAATGGAGTTATTTAACCTTTCCCTAAAAGTGGAGAATGCCCCGATGACTGGAAGCTGGCAAAAGTTTCCCCTGTGTTTAAAGCAGGTGAACGCAATGATCCAAATAACTGCAGACGAATATCAATCTTATCAACTATATCCAGAGTTTTTGAAAAGCTAGTCTATGAGCAAATATATAACTATTTAATCAAAAATAATTTATTAGATTCTCGTAAATCTGGCTTTAGATCTCTCCACTCAACAGTAACCGCTCTTCTTGATCTTACCAATCAATGGTGTTTTAATATTGATAGGGGACTGGTTAGTGGAATTTTATTCTTAGATCTTAAGAAAGCCTTTGACACAGTAGACCACCAAATTTTACTAACGAGATTAGAGTATATTGGAATTCGCGGCCATGCCTTGGAATGGTTTAAATCCTATTTAGCAAACAGATTTCAAATCGTATTTACAAACGGAGTACTCTCCGATAAAGCCATTCTAAGGTGTGGAGTTCCTCAGGGCTCGATACTTGGGCCTCTTTTGTTCCTGATATACATTAATGATCTTACCACTATAGCCGATTATGCTACCGTAAGAATGTACGCAGATGATACTAATATGACTTTTACCGCTTGTAGCATCCCTGAGTTACAACATGATATGAATATTGATGCTTCAGTTTCTCCAAAATTGGCTAATAGCAAATAGACTAACTTTAAATGTTTTCAAGACAGAATTTATGCTAGTAGGGTCAAGGCAAAGAGTAGCGACTCTTACACAACAACTTAATCTCTCCATTAACGGAATTTCGCTTAAAAGAGTAAATAATAGCAAATGTCTTGGTGTAGAAATTCACGAGTTTTTGAAATGGGATGCTCATATTTCCAGTGTATCTAAAAAAAAGTATCATCTGGTATAGGAGTCTTAAAGAAGATCAAGCCATTTGTTTCTACTTCCAACTTGATAAGTGTTTACCAGTCTACTGTTGAACCGTATTTAGATTACTGCAGCGTTGTATGGGATGACATCAGTGACCAACTCACTGACAAACTTCAAATATTATAAAATCGTGCTGCCCGAGTAATCACAGGCGTCGATAATCGAATGCCTTCTAGCGACTTATTGAGTAAACTTGGCTGGTCCAGTCTTAAAGAGAGGAGAAGCAAGCAAAAAGCCCTCATGATGTTTAAAATTATGAATGGTATGAGTCCAGCGTATTTAGAAGATATTTTTACGAGAAATATCGGGAGATCGGTTTATAATCTAAGGATCTCAAGACGTAATCTAGCCCTACCGGCAGTTAAAACCGATTACTACCGGAACTGTTTTGCTTATACTGGCTTAAAAATCTGGAATGCATTACCTGATGGAATGAAATACGAAAAATCCATGAAAGCTTTTAAACGCAAATTAGTATCTCTCAATTTCTCTCTTGACTTCAGTTAGTAATACACTTAAGTTGTATAATTCGTTTATTTAATATATTGATGTAAACTTGTACATATATTTTAAAATGTAAGTTATAGTTATTTGCACGGCTTTTGTGAAGAACAAAAGTGCAATGTTTTGCAATTTTTGATCAAAATCACCGTGGATAAATAAATCCATCCATCCATCCATCTATCCATCCATCCATCTATCCATCCATCCATCTATCCATCCATCCATCCATCCATCCATCCATCCATCCATCCATCCATCCATCCATCCATCCATCCATCCATCCATCCATCCATCCATCCATCCATCCAACCATCCAACCATCCATCCAATCTGCATGGCCAAATAATTTAACATAGCGACAGTACAGCCTGTTTAAATCACCCTTATTCTTTAAATACTCGTAACTCAAAAATGAGCTAGTTCGGTGACTCCCATTTCCCATTGACTCCCAACAACAACAACAACAACATTTATTTATAACAAAAAATACAAATAAAAGTAATACATTAAATTAAGACTTGTAAATATTGTGTTACCTGCCTACGAAATTCAGGCAGCATCTATGAAAGTAGCCTAAGAATAGAGATACAGATAAATATTTACGACAAAATTACAAGCTAACATTACATTAAGGCAAGAGGAAAAAGAAGAGGAAGAATAATAATCATTCTTACAAAAACAATGATATTTACAACACAATGATAGTGACAAGCAATATTAAAGCTATTTACAATGTATTTATGGATTAAATTTTGGGAAGAAGAACAAATTAAAAATAAATATATGTCAATATGACTGTATGATTTCCTTTTTCTAAGGTTTTCTTGAAAGCAATATGTGGAGTGATTTTGTTTCTTCACTTAATGAGTTCCAAATTTTTGCACCTTGACATTTAATTTTGAATTTACCACAATTTGTCCTTATCGGAGGAAGAACAAACGAAGACCTGGAAGCGAGTCTTGTATTGTACTTGTGTCGTTTATTAACAGCTGTGAAATAATTAGAGAAGGCTGGTGGCAAATTGCCGGAATGGAAATCATACATAAATATTGCATTATGTAGGAAGACAACATCCTCGAATAAGTAATTACTACGTGAACTGTTTTATGTCTGGATAGATTTACCGCAATAAACGACATAAAGAAGACAAAGAAGATGAATACTTTAACTGCTATGTCTAAATATCGCGAGTTCCTCCATTCCGCGCGATTACACGCGCTTGAGACTAACACTTATAGTTTCCAGGCCCCCAAAATATAATTAACTGACAGGGTAAGAACTGGCCCGACAAAACAAAACAGACTAGTCCCAAGCGTTTCCGGGTCGCTTTAGTTGTAGAGGGGGTATTATGTTGAGGAAAAAGGAAAAAAAAAACGTTTTGCCTTTCACTTCTAGTGATGTGGGGGGTCTGCTTATCGGTCACACGGATGTGTTGTCGAGGACCGGGGAGCAAAGAGGACAAATGGAGGTAAGCTGTTTACGTTCAAGTCGTATACCATTTTTTCGCGCTCGAGTCTTAACAATCTTTACAGATGAAAACGAGACAAACAAATTTGAAGATGGAGGCTGAATACTTTGATAACTATAAATGAAGTGTACACGACACGGAGCGTAACAAGCGGAAAATGAAAATTCCGCCCTTCGCGTCAATTGAATTTACGTCGTGAAATCAATGGAACTTAATGGTCCTTCCAAACCTTCCTTGTAACAAGTAGAATTTAATTCGTGTTATAAGACAGCGAGAGACTGCAGAGGTCCACAATATTCATAGTAAGTGAATATACATAAACTAATTGAATTCTCTAGCTTAAAGAAATTCATAATTATGAGTGAAATTCAAACTGCGAGGCCAATGAAACTGTAGGTATGTAAATCTTAACATGCATGTTCTACTAAAATGTTAAATTATTTTTAATCCATCGATGATTTAACTACGAATTCGACTCGCCGAAAGTAATGTACTGATTAAAGCAAATTCGCCAGTTCCATGAATCAAAGGAAGAGTCATTTTTCGTGGAAAAAGCTACATGTTTTTGTTTCTAATAAAGGTTAACCACGAAGTTCCTCGAAGTATTCATGTCCTTCATTTTTTTTTTTTTTTTTTACGGCGTTAAATTTCCGTTTTGAACATTAAAGGTCAACTAAGTGTCTACGTGAGGGAATTATGTATGTTTTCAATTTCTCCCTAAAACAACGTGTCGACTTGTCCTTATTGTAGTAACCAATTTTTTAAATTCTAAAATGGAACGTTTCTAGTTATAATGACACATAATGACATGATTATTCTATGAGGAAATGATTGTTTGAAAGATATGCTACGCTAAGTAACTTTATATTTTATTTGTGTTTTCTTTTCGACTATCCATTGTTTTTTTTTTTTTTTTTCTTTTCTTTTTTTTTGGTTTCAAACTATATCTAGCCAGGGGACTAAATTAAGGTTATGGCTTTTTCAAAGACGTTTCGCTTGTAGCATAAACTGATGTGCTTAAAATTAGGCTAACTGAAACCATTTACACTTTCTTTCCATTTATAGGAGCCAGGCCCAAAAGAGGTTCTCCCAGATATCATGGATCCCAGGCTTGTCCAAAAGACAATTCGTATATTTTTGAGTTCAACTTTCACCGATACGCGAGTGGACAGAAACAAGCTTATGGAAGATGTGTTTGAGCCAGTCAGAGATCTTTGTCAGCAGCACGGAATTGCATTTGAAGTTGTGGATTTGCGGTGGGGTAAGAATGCTAATTTTGCTATGAAACAGATATTCATTACGGTAAATGCCGCGCGATATGAACCTCTTTGGTCAGTATTTTTATTTTTGTTTTTCTTTTTTGAAAAAAAACATATAAGGCACCTTCACAGATCAATGTATCATGTCAAATTTATCAAGTGTGCGAATTTTTCCTGTCAGTAATGATCTTGAGCTTCAAAATGCAAAAATATGAAAATGGAAGTTTTGTTGACACTAACCGTCTTTCCAGACGGCTATAAATATTTTATTTAGCTTCGTTCTCTTTATGTTACCTCTCTACGTTATGAATTTCGCGAATTCCATGACTAAAGAGCTTTTTATTCCTACACTTCTCTCCTTTAGAGGGTTGGGTAGCAGTTTTCGAAAGGTCTTGTTCGATAATCTTTGAGAGAGCAATGCTAACAACAACAGAAACCATGTCCTTAGAAAAAAAAAATGCCTGCTTGCTGATATACTATATTACAAGATCACGTGAGCTGCTACACTTTCTCTGCTAGGTGTGCGTCAAGAATCAGTGGATGATCATCGAGTTGTGAGCATTTGCATGGAAGAGATTAAACGTTGCCAGGAAACTTCACTTGGCATCGCTTTCATCGCCATATTAGGAGACAAATACGGTTGGAGACCGCTGGCTCCGTCAGTGAACGCTGACGAGTTTGAATCTCTTTTCCAGTTGATTGACCAATCAGATCGTGAGTTGATTACCACTTGGTATCTCCGAGACGATAACTCCGTTCCTCCTTGTTATCTGCTGCAGCCGATCTCGAGCCAGTTTCCCGGCATCAAATCAGCCGACAAAGACGAGATCTCTAAGGCTTGGGAGGACTGGAGTAAGGTAGAGAAGAGAATATGGACTCAGCTGCGGTCAGCGGCAGAGAAGGCCGATCTGGAGGAGAATGAAAAGCAGAAGTACACAGTGTCTGTCACTCAGAGTGAAGTAGAAACGGCGGTCGTGTTGGATCCGGAGGCTAGTCAGCGTTCTCTCATTATTGACCGCAGGTTTGATCACATCAATGGAAAGGATAAGGCTGCCAGTAATTTCGTTAACTTGCAGGTAGAGCCTTTTTTTTTTATTTCTGTCAAAAAAAAAAAATTAAAAATACGTTAACTAGCGGTTAACATATACAACACCCTTTGAATCTTAACTATGAATGCTATCTCTATCGGGCATTCATTGTAACCGATCCGATGTGTAAAGTTTATCATCAATCAGTGACGGCTGGATAGTTCAGGTTTGCGAATTTTTAATTCAGCCAGCAACAAGTTGGTAAGCAAACATACTGCATCTTCTGTATGGAATACAGTACCATTCTCGTCCTCATCACTGACTGTCAACACCGTTATTGTTTTCGTCATCTCCCCATAACCTCACCGTTATTAAGTTATGCGTCTGGCGCGCCAGAAATTTGCATCGCCCAATCAGGCGGAAAAAAACTGTACTTGTCCTGGCGTCAATGTTTGCTAACAGAAGAGGCATGGAAATTGAACACTTTTCTCATCGCAAATTGCATATTCACGAGGAGAGATTTGCAATTCAAAAATCCATATCAGAGCGGAAAGAGAGAGAGAAAAAAAAATTAATTTATATGAAGCATTTTGTGACTCCAAGCTTCTAATTTACGATCAAAAACAGATATAAGCAAAATATGGTATTCCTCGCCTTAAATCCAGAATTCGCAAGTTAATTATAAGAAGAGGCCAAAGCAACTTTAGCAGTGAACTAAATTAGTTTTTATTAGCTGAGAAGGAAAAGACTGATATAGTGTCATTTTGGCAGGACAGCTCGGTTTTTTCTGTCACTCGTACTGCGGGTGCAGTAACCGTATGTAGCATAGTACATTAATTGCATCGTGCAATTCTCTTAACTGCTCGAACATCTAAGGCCGGAACAGACTAGTGTCCCAGCCCAGCAGACCGTGGAAATTTCTTTTTTACTGATTTCAGTAACAGACACGTGATGGCATCTCTTCCAACTCACTGATCCATTACTTCCTCTCAAATGATCTTTCTCGTTTTTTAGGGACTTTAAAGTCGCTATAAAGTTAAATAATTCGAATCAAGCCAAAAAGTGTTTCTACTGGCACTTTTAATAATTCCAGTGAATTCCAAAATTTTATAGAGTACTTCTGGAAATTAGTATTGTACGTGCCACCGAAAATTCACAGTGCGCTTTTTGGAACAGAAAACTCACTCGTTCGCTACGCTCACTCGTTCGTTTTCTGATACTCCTCGAGGAGCGAATAAAAACAGAGCATTTTCCACGGTGTAATTTGTTTATTTTCTAGATGTTGAGAGTTAAAAATTGCTGGTCTATTTTATCAGTTTTGGCGCGCATGCTTAGAAAACCCATTCAATTGCTGTTGTTATGAGCTGTTTGCCTGTTTCTGCTTCAAGTGGAGTGTTTTTCTTAACCTTTCAAATGCCAGGTCATTGATGATTCTGACTGGATAGGACTTGCTTTTAAGATGCATTTCAAAATTCGATACTATAACTCGAGGCGATGACGGTTCGTAATCTTGTCCTTCTTTCAGTGCGAAAGTAAATTTACTGAAAAGTTCATTCAGCTCGGCGGGAGGAATTTCAGCTGTTTCACTTCGTGTTTCTCCTTTTGTTTGAAGGAACTCTGTCAAAAAAGCAACGTCTCGTTTCGTTTTCTTCACTGTGTTCTGGTTTTCTTGTTCTTCAATAAACGTCTAACGGAGCCGTCCAAAGAAGCAAACCTTGACCTACCCGTCTCGAATTTCAAACCAGTGACGTTTCTAGAGTCCTCGCTCTACATGTTGGTGCTAAGGTAGAGAGGAAAGCTCATGGGATGAGATGGGAGTGTGTTGTGATAATGTGGAGCCTGCAAACTAGAATTGAAAATTTGTTCTCATACTCGATCTCGTACTCGTACTCAAATCTGAAGTCCCCTAATGACATGGACAATACAAACATCACCCTTCATTTTCTTATAGGAAGATGGCGACATAGATTCAGAATGCGTTCAGCTGTTGTCAGAACTGAAGGAGCATCGAATTCCAGCCTCACTGGAAGTTGGACGCATACTCAAGTTCACTAACTTGGGTTGGCATCATGAAGGACTTCAATACGATGAACACGAGCAATATATTACAGGTAAGGAAGTATCCAGTAAAAGCTCAAGTTAACTCAACTCTCAAAAGTCTCACCTAGATAATTGAAAAAAAAAAAACAAACAAACAAAAACAAAAAAACAGAGAGAGAGAGAGAATGGAAACAACCAGTCCCTCTCCTTCTACCCGCTCGCTCTCCCCTCTCCCTCTCTCTATCCCACTATCTCCAGCTGCCTATCCCGTTTTGTGTTTGCCACACAGGCTATGCTCAATGCTTTCCACCAAGCTGGTCATACACTCGAAGTTCGAGCCACTTTGTACAACCTAAACAGCACATATGAAAGGAATGCTTGATCGTTCACAGACTGAATAATTGAGCCCTCATTCAAGCTTACAGAGTACTCGGCTAAAATGTTTAAGCATAATCTTTATAAATAAAGGAGTTTAACATTGATTTTAAGGAGACGTCAGAGACATAAAAAAAAGGATTACTTAGTAGTTTATCACCGAGAAACGCTGTTTCTTTCTATTTCACTTGAGCAGGACCCCATCACTAGGAGCCTGCAACTACCCCATACTCCTGTCACAGGGTTTTCACAGACCGATCTCTTTTTAGTTTGAAATTATCTCGAATTCAGGTCCCCACAGGAACCTCAGTGACCAATTGCAATCACAAGCACGGACTAATGTTGACATGGTGACATGATGTTGACATGTTCGTGTTAGGCTGTATTGTTTTGTCCTTACCAAAGCGCGCTCATGTAGGCCGGAACTGGCCTATTTCGCGGGAAAAATATCTAAAAATAGACTGGTCTGTAAAAATGCCGTTGCATTGGTTTACTATGGGAGTTGCAGGCTCCTAGTAATGAGTTCCTGATATGACCCACCGTCCCAATGAAGTAGGAATTCGTAGTTGGTGATAAGTAAGGAATGAAACCATTACGGTATATATTTATTTATGTAATGATTTTTTTTTTCATTAATTAATTAATTTATTTATTTACTTATTTATTTTTTCTAATTAGAAATGTGCAGTCGAGTCAAAGAACTCCTTACATCCCGCATCAACGAAATCTTGCAAAACCTCGGTCCTCAAAATCCACTGATGGAAGAAGTCACGCGTCACGCTCTCTTTTGTCGTGACCACACCCACTCGTTTCAGGGGCGAGGAGACATTTTGCAGGCTATCCACAATTACGTGTCTGGACCCGATCCCATCATGCCGTTAGTGATTTACGGCGAATCTGGAGTTGGCAAGACGTCACTGATGGCAAAGGTTGTCATGGAGATACAAGAAAAGAACAAGGATAGAAATCTCGCTATAATGTATCGGTTCTGTGGAACCACTCCGGATTCGTCCACGGGTATGACAAAATTTGTTGAGTTGCTCTTCTTTCTTCTCCTGTTCTCTTCTCTTTTCTCCTCTAAGTCCCTCTCGCGGTTCTGTTAATTTTAAACCCAAATGGCACACATCTCTGGCCTACACTCAATGTAATCTTTGTAGTTATATTGCTACTAGGCCAGAAAAGACAGGATTCTCGATTTGAAAAGAGTAATAACTTCCTACTGACCGAGCGCGTGGGCCGTACTGCGGAATATTGACCCGAGGTCTTTGCAGTGCGAAAACAACCTCGGGCTAATATATTCCCCGGTTATATGGCTGGAGCGAGTTAGTTTAGTAGGTAGTTTAGTACTGCATGGCAATCCGCTCATTCTTCCTTTGTATTTGTCGCGATTTGAAAATAAAAAGGAGCCATTCCTTAGAAACGGTTGACATGGCAGAATCCCGACCGAAAAAAGAACTAATCAGAACGTTCGGTTTAACCTCACGACTACCTTGCTTTATAATAATTAACAATTATTCACCGAAGTGGAGGTAAATATCCACCACTTTCACCGACACTGAGGTGAATAATTGTTTTAGCATATACCACACAAGTTGAATAACTAGCGGCCGAAAGAGTAACTTTATTTGTGATGACGTGCCGACAAAAGCCATTTTGTTTTTCTTCGGCTGCTTGGAGGTGAATACTACTTGGCTAATCACCTCCGAGCTAGCCAATCAGCGCGCGCGAAAAGTACTATTCACTTTTGTGGTATATACTAACATGGCTTACTTGATTCTCTCATAGGTCGAGCATTAACTGAGAGCTTTTGTAAACAGCTCAAACAAGTGTATGACATTCCCGACGAGGTTCCTGAAGATTACAAAAGCTTGTGCGAGGTGTATCCCTCATTTTTGGCATATGCTACGAAGGAACGACCGCTGTTTATAGTGATTGACTCCCTGGATCAGTTGACGGACGAGGACGGCGCAAGGCGCTTCTTAGAATGGCTTCCACGTAAACTACCTGCGCATGCCTGTATGATAGTGTCAACTCTCCCTGAGGAGGGCGGGTGTATGCAGCGTTTAAAGACATTTGGAATCCCAGCCGAACAGTTCTTGCAGGTAAATAATTCAATGAATATTTAACTTGTTACTAACTTATTTAAACCCTTTTCATCTCGTGGGAGCATACAGGAAGTCTCTCCATTGACTGTTTCCAGTTAAAGTCTGCCTATCTCATCTCCTTCTTCATTGATCGTCATAAGCTGTTCTTCAGCTTTCTTTGAAGGTTCCATCTCAAAGTCTGCTTGGTGCATGGTGTTGGCATACATGCACACGATTAATTTTATTTCTTAAGTAAGACAGCTTGTTTTTTTTTCCTTTTTTTTTTTTCTAATGTCAGGTGACGCGGCTCGACATGCATGATGGGCCCGCTATCCTAGATGCTTGGCTTGGATCAGTCAACAGAAAGCTGACCCTGGAACAGAGGGGACTTGTTTTAGAAGCTTTTAATCGTTGTCCATTGCCTCTGTACCTGCATTTGCTCTTTAACAAATGTCGCTTTTGGCCTTCATACAAGTAAGAGATCTAGAGCTTTAATTGTTTTAGAGTTTTTATCACCCATGTTTTGTAATGCCAGGAGCCCATTAGTTGTGATGGGCTCCTGGTAACGCTTAGCGCATATTTACATATGTTATCGCCTTTTAAATTGTTATTTCTTAATTCTACTCATATAAGCAAAAACTTTTAATCTCTTTTTTTTTTCCAACTTTAAAACGATATTAGAGAGGCGAAAACGTTTTTAATCTCTAGTTTTTATCCCAAAATATGTATCGAAAAACAGGCTTTTTAGAATTCAGCTTAGTGATCACTTATAAACGCCTAAAAAAAAAAACTGTTTTGCTCGTGAATATTTGTTAACATTAAAAGTAAAGCAGAAAAAAAAAATCTGAAAAAGAAATCAATTTCCCTTGTTACCAGAGAAACCGCTGACATCAGCCTTGCCCCTGACGTCTCCGGGATGATACACTCTTTGTACCAGGACCTTGAAAAGTACCACGGTGAAAAGTTTGTGGAGAGAGTATTGGGCCTATTGGCCGCTGGGACTGATGGGATGAACACAGATGACATCCTTAACATTTTGAGTTGTGATGAGGAACTCTTGCAGGATGTACTTGTCTGGCATCAACCACCAAAACGCCGCTTACCACCGCTATTACTGGCTCGTCTGAAACACGATCTCGGTCCCTTCTTAGTAGAGAGGGGTGCGTACGGTGTCTCGCTACTGGCGCTTTATCACAGGTAAACATATGATTCTGCAACTGAATGCCAACTGTTTTGAGCAAAATTACAGTTTTGTTCTCTTTTCCCTTTTTAAGCCAGGGAAACTTTTACGGGCATGATCGACGAGAAGAAAGCCAAAGAGAAACATATTTACATGCGCGGAAATTGTCCTAGAAACACTGGTCAAAAGGGGATCGATAAAAAAAAAAAAAATGATATGCTAGTGACAGTATGAGATTTTATATGAACGAGGTTTTTAATGTGAATGTAGAAATTTAACTTTGGCATACTTTGTCCAATTCGAATTCTGTCCTTGCATATGTCTTGTGAAAATGGGATACTGAAAGCTAATACTCGCTTTTCTCCTTCGAAAAGAGAAACAAGCAAACAAAAACAAATTACTATCTTCATCTTAGTACCGGTGTTTGAGAAGCATTTGTTGAATGAGTGAAAGACTACAAATTGCACTCACCCTGACGCCTGAATTTTGCTGGCCTTTCAAAAAGTTACTGATGTATATTTATTCTTGAAATGGTATTTCGAAATCATAACTGTTTCACTTTGGCCTTTATCTGGGTGCTGGTCCGATTTTGAAATTCTCGCGTAATTACTCAAGGAAGTGTACTCCACTCGGTCCATCTCTTATTACTTATTATAAACCATTGAATGTTAATTTTTCTCTCGCGCACAATTGGTCTAAACACGACACCTGACCGAACATTTAACAGCTAAAAGTGGGGCAATATCCCAGGAATATATGTATATATATTTTTTTTCTTAACTTTAAAATTGCGCGTGCTGAGAAAACTATTTGAAGAATAATGAACGCAATAACCTCCATTTGAGGCGAAATTATGCATGGATATTTGTCCTTGAACGCTCTCGAAAAACAGTTCGTTTCTCAGAACAGGTAATGTCCGTGGACAACTATCCGACCATATTTTTTCTCCAATTATTTATTCATTTTCAAACATCTGTGACACTAACGCTTTCAACACCTTGACTTATTACAGGCAATTCTTCGAGGTTGCCGCAGAAAGGTATCTTAAAGGTGACCGTCATAGAGAAACTCACAGCAACATTGCTAAATACTTCTCCGGAGTGTATCACGAAAAATATGGAAACGAACGTGTTATCCCTGAGCAGCCCCACGCCTACTCCTCGGTTGCTCTCAACCTTAGGAAACTGGACCGACTTCCCGTGGCACTTCTCGAAGCGCGCAATTTTGACGGATTGCGAAGCACTCTTGGAGATTTAAAGTTTGTTCAAGCGAAGTGCATGGCGGGAATGGGATATGAGCTTCTCGCGGAGGCCACTAAGGCAGTCGGTTGTGCTGTTAGTGAAGACGCTGATACTGAGGTATTCAAAGTTTGATGTAGGAAGTTTGTTTTTGCTGCTTAGAAAGTCAGTGGAGGCAGCTTGGTCGATTGGTTAGGGCGCCGTACTTGAAGTCCGGATTTTGCGGTTCCCAGTCCCGCTCTGACCACTAAGCTGAAGTACAGTTGTTTCTCTGTGGGGTCTAGTTCAACCCCTCGGTCATGATTGTAAAAACCAACTGGTCTGTCTACCGCCAGTTGGAACTTATAACCATGCTGTGTTTATTTGCATTATTGTTTTCATAATTATAATTGGTTTTATTGGCCCTGGAAAACCCCTTTCGGGGAGCGGTCAATTAAGAGATGTATTCATTTTATTATTGATTGATTGATGATTGATTGGTTGATTTGGATATCATCACGAATAAGTTTCTGTCTTTTCGCTTGGATAGCCTATTAAGAAGGCGAGGAACTTAGGTAGAGCAAGGCTCTTTTTTTTGTTCTGATCCTCCTTTTTTCTTATGTATTGTGATCTAATGATTACACTAGAGTTACCAATTAAACCAGGCCTGGCTGCAGCCATGCACTTTCAGACATTGTGCCAAAGCACTGAAACACAATGGAGTTAAAAATCAGATCAGATGAAATTACCAAGTTACTCCCTACTGGTTTATAGTAGAAAAGTATTTGATATTTTATTCACCTGTTAATTAGTGTAGTGGGGAAGGCTGCCAATACGTCTAAACATGTCGCCTTGCACATACACTGAGTTGCCAGCTGTCAAAGTGAATAATGACATTCTTTTTTTAATTATCATGTTGCTCGATAAAAGCTCCACCAATGTACTGAATAAGAATAGGCAAACAAATTTTTTCGGATATCGATTTTCGTTCCCGGTTGTTTCGATGGTACCCACAGGGTCAACTTTCACTTCGGTGGTGTACAAAACCGAGGAGACCAAAAACAGGATGCCTGGGAATGATTGTGATCGCTCATTTCAGGACTTGGAATGCTTTTGCATGAAAACAGATGTTCTCTGTCAGCTTTTAAGTGTGAGCGTAGTAAATTTCGCCAAAAATTGGGTACACAAAAAGGCTACTGGTTTATAAAAGATAAATAAAAAAAAATGTCGGGAGAAATCTGTTTTATCCGCAAACCTTCAAGTTCCTTGAAAATGAACGTCACAATCATTCCCAGTCTCCGGTTTTTGGTTCTCGCGGTTTTGATCACCCCACTGGAAGGGAAAATTTGACGTTTTTGGTTCATCAAAACACAGGGAACAGAAAATCGCAATGGAAATATATATTATATATATATCTATATATATATATATATATAGATATATTATATTATATACTTATATATATCTATATTATATATCATATAATATAATCAGTTAAGTAGATCCCTTGAGCCAACAACGTATCACCCCCAGGAGGATCGCAAATGGATTCACAGTCCAAGTTGAGGAGAAATTATGAGTAAGTTAAGAGAAACTCAACACTGGACAACTTCTGAGGAAATTTGAAAAAACTGTAATTGCCCTGAGCGGGATTTGAACCCACGTCCCCCTGATCACTAGTCGGGTGTGATGACCACTACACTATCAGGACAACCATGCTGGCAAACATATAATATAATTATATATATATATTATATATCTATATATATACTATGATATATATATATATATATATATATATATTATAATCTAGAATATATATATATATCTGAGCGAATTCGCTAGAAGGTGGCCGCTGAGGTTTTGGCTTGAGCACGGGCACCGCCCGTGCTCAAGCCAATGTGGCCGCTCAAAATGTAGGGGGCTTGCCGTCAATGCCTTGATTTCCAAGCTGCCCAGGGGCGGATCTAACAGTGGGTGGGTGGCTCTGAGTTGTTTTTCAAAAGCACAGCCCTGGGAGGCTATTTGATTTTACACTTTGACTGCGTTTAGAATATTAAGTCGCCTTAAGTGAGATTTGACAGCGTAGGTTGCCTTGGCGATTTTTTCCCGGGCTAGTTTAGGCCTGAATGATAGTTTTCTATTAGTCACCCGTTAGAGTGAACCCACAGTGTGCAGTGGGTGGTGGGTGATTGGCAGTTTTGTGCCCAGAGCACAGGGGTGGGCAGGGGGGTTGTTTGTACTTGGTGACGGAAGCAGAATTGGCTTGTTTTGACCATTTCTGCAGGCACCTTTTGACAAATCCAGTTAGATATCTGGGTGTTTCTCTCCAGAATGGCATTCTGTGAGCCAGGCCGGGTAAATCGAGTGTCCTGAGCTGAATTTTGACTGATTTTCAGGCGTTCTGCCCTTGATATCTGAGCGAATTCGCTAGAAGGTGGCCGCTGAGGTTTTGGCTTGAGCACGGGCACCGCCCGTGCTCAAGCCAATGTGGCCGCTCAAAATGTAGGGGCTTGCCGTCAATGCCTTGATTTCCAAGCTGCCCAGGGGCGGATCTAACAGTGGGTGGGTGGCTCTGAGTTGTTTTTCAAAAGCACAGCCCTGGGAGGCTATTTGATTTTACACTTTGACTGCGTTTAGAATATTAAGTCGCCTTAAGTGAGATTTGACAGCGTAGGTTGCCTTGGCGATTTTTTCCCGGGCTAGTTTAGGCCTGAATGATAGTTTTCTATTAGTCACCCGTTAGAGTGAACCCACAGTGTGCAGTGGGTGGTGGGTGATTGGCAGTTTTGTGCCCAGAGCACAGGGGTGGGCAGGGGGGTTGTTTGTACTTGGTGACGGAAGCAGAATTGGCTTGTTTTGACCATTTCTGCAGGCACCTTTTGACAAATCCAGTTAGATATTTATATATATATATATATATATTATATATATATATAATATATATATATATATATATATATATATATATATATATATATAGATATATATATATATATATATATACCTTATGATGCCAAGTTTATCCCTACGAAAGAGTGCTCTACACCCACAAGTTGGGGGAGCCGGTTATAAATAGTTTCAATAAAATGGGACTAGTCCCCGTTTGACTATTTGCCCGTAGAGTAGTCGAACGAAATCTGTGCCATTACGAGGATGCGTTGGGAGAGTGCTCTACAGCCGACGAACGGCAGTAGCTAAGTATACCTTATGATGTCTAAGGTTATCCTACGAAGAGTGCTCGACACCCACAAGTGGGGGGAGGGGGCGGGGGGTTATAATAGTTCAAATAAAGGGACTAGTCGTTTGACATTTGCCGTACGTCAAACGAAATCTTGTCCAATACGAGGAGCGTTGGGAGAGTGCTCTACAGCGACGAACGGCGGAGCTAAGTATACCTTATGATGTCCAAGTTTATCCCTACGAAGAGTGCTCTACACCCACAAGTGGGGGAGCCGTTTATAAATAGTTCAATAAATGGGACTAGTCCCCGTTTGACAATTTTGCCCGTAGAGTAGTCCGAACGAAATCTTGTCCTTACGAGGATGCGTTGGGAGAGTGCTCTACAGCCGACGAACGGCGGAAGCTAAAGTTATACCTTTATGATTTTCCAAGTTTATCTAGAAGAGTGCTACTACACCCAAAGTGGTGGTCGAGAGTTATAATGTTCAATAATGGGACTAGTAGTTTCACATTGCCGTAGTCGAACGAAATCTTGCCATTTACGAGGATTGCGTGGAAGGAGTGCCTCTACAGCCGCACGAACGGCGGAGCTAGATGTCGTTCGATACGGCAAATGTCAAACGACCTAGGTCCGCCATTCATTGCAATACTATTGTAAACGCTCCCCCACTTAGGTGGTTGGTGTAGAGCACTCTTCGTTAGGGATTAACTTGGATCATAGCATAGGGTATACTTAGCTCCGCCGTTCGTCGGCTGTAGAGCACTCTCCACAACGCATCCTCGTAATGGACAAGATTTCGTTGACGACTCTACGCGCAAATGTCAAACGGGGACTAGTCCCATTTATTGAACTATTATAACGCTCCCCACTTGTGGTGTAGAGCACTCTTCGTAGGATAAACTTGGACATCATAAGGTATTATTAGATATTATATATATATAATATATATATCCGTAATGATCAGATTTCGTACTCCATACGAGCAAATGTGGACTTCACATATATATAAATATTTATATATATCATAAAGCCTTCAAACAAATCGGGAAAACAATTCGTTGGGAGTCCATCATTTGTGGACAAGCGTATATACATAGATGTATCTATATCCCTCTAGGAGCAATATCCTCAACACACCTAGATATTCTATAGATCAAGATATCGATAGATCTAAATATCAAAACGCGAAATAGCTCTATATCCATATATCTAAAAATCTATATATCTATATATCTATACTATATATATATATATCTAATATCTATATATCTATATATATATATATATATAGATATATATATATATAGCCACAATTGTGTATTGTTGACCGTTTTTCAAATTTGACTATTCACCACACAGGATTATTCCTTCTTTGGCAGTTGCCTGAGGATTTGGTCTCGTAAGAGGCATGAAACCTCCGGAGTAAGTAGCAATTAATGTTCTTGAACATAGTCCGACTCCATAACTATCTTAGATATATATATATATATATATTTATATTATAAATATATATATAATATAGATATAGTTTTAGTAGTGTTGTAGTAGGACACAGAAATCGAAAAACAACTAAGGAACTTGAGTGCAAATGTGTTCAGCCGGGAATCGAAACCCGGGTCTCCATTGGGATTAACCGGTCCAGATGCCTTACCACTAGGCCACTGAACCCAACCCCGCCATTCAGCCGAATTGGAAAGGACCTTTACATGGCAGGCTCTGAGGATGAATCGCACATTTTCAGCAGTTTAGGATCGACGTCACTACGTCTCAAGTTTGATCTAGCGATTTCACAGTAAATTTCTCCCCTCTAGATATGAAATAATTGTGTAGTGTTTAGATCGGGGAAATAACAACAAACTTAACTGCCCTCATTTACCTTAGGCATCACCAACGCTATTCCCGTCGGAAGGCGATTCACAGTGATTTGCCTAGAGAAATATCGATTAGTAGTGTAGAGTAGGAACAGACATCCCCCCCCCTGGAAAACAACTACAGGAATGGCGTGAAAAGTCTAGTGTTCAGCCGGGCAATCGAACCCGGGTTCTCCTGGGTTAACGGTCGATGCTTTCTTTACACTAGGCCACTGAACCAACCCCCGCCATCAGCGAATTGCGAAGGCCTTTACATGGCAGGTCTGAGGAGAATCGCACATTTCAGCAGGTTAGGCACGCGTCCACGATGTCAAGTCCCGCCGGGAAGACACATAACACAACTAACCCTTGATCAGCGATTCACAGTAAATTTCCCCCTAGATATGAACATAAGTGTGTAGTTTTGAGCGCCGACAATAACAACAACTAACGCCTCATTACCTGTGGGATCACCAACCTATTCATTTCGGGAAGGCCGATTCACATTGATTTCTGAGAAATATCGCCATTAGTAGATGCTAGTAGTAGCGAACAGAAATCGAAACAACTAAGGAAATGACGTGAAAATGTGTTCAGCCGGGAATCGAACCCGGGTCTCCTGGTTACCGGTCAGATGCCTTACCACTAGAGCCACTGCAACCAAACCCCGCCATCCCAGCCGAATTGGAAGGACACTTTACATGGCAGGCTCTGAGGAGAATCGCCCATTTTCAAGCAGTTAGGATCGCGTCACTCTGCTCAAGTTGATCAGCGATTCACAGATAAATTTGCCCCCTAGATATGAAATAATGTGAGTTTTGACGGGGAAATAACAACAATAACTGCCTCATTTACCTTAGGATCACCCAACCTATTCCCTTCGGAAGCTGATTCACAGTGATTTCTGAGAAATATCGCTTAGTAGGTGGTTAGAACACATTTCGACTCATTTCCTTAGTTGTTTCGATTCTGTTCTCTACTCCTACACTCACCTAATCGATATTTCTCAGAACATACACTGTGATCGCCACCTTCCAGAAGGGAAAGGCGGGAGAATAGGGATTGGTGATCCTAAGGTAAACTGAGGCTTAGTTGTGTTATTTCCGCCGCTCAAACACACTCACTACCAATTATGTCAGTATCTATGGGGTCGAAAAATTTCCTGTGAATCACGCTGATCAACTTGAGCATCAGCTGACGCGTTAGCATCCTAACTGCTGAAAATGTTGTGCCATTCGCCTCGCCTCAGAGCCTGCCATGTATAAAGGTACCTTCACAATTCGGCCTGCGAATTGCGGGGCTATGGTCTCAAGTGGCCTTTTTTAGTGGCAAGGCATCTGGACCGGTAACCATTGGAGCACCCGGGTTCGATTCCCGGCTGACACAAATGTTCACTCCATTTCCTTGAGTTGTTTACGATGTTCTGTTCCTACTCTACACTACCACACAGCACTCGATATTTCTCAAGAAATCACTGTGAATCGCGACTTCCGAAGGGAAATAGGTTGGTTGATCCTAAGGTAAATTGAAGGCAGTTAGTGTTTTAGTTGATTTTTTCCCCGCTCAAATCAAGAACTACACAATTACTTTCATATGCTAGGGGGGGAAATATTCAAACTTGTGAATCTCGCTGATTCAAACTTGAGCATAAGTTGACGCGATGCCTAAGCTGCTCGAAAATGCTCCGGATGCTCCTCAAGAGCCTGCCATGTAAAGGTACCTTGCCCAATTCGGTCCTGAAATGGCGGGGTTTGGTTTCAGTGGCCTAGTGGGTAAGGTCCTCTGGACCGGTGAACCAGGTAGAACCCGGGTTCGATTCCCCGGCTGAACACACATTTTCACGCTCATTTCCTTAGTGTGTTTATCGTTGCTTCTGTTTCCTACAGTTCTACACACTGTGAATCTACTGATCGATGATTTTCTCAGAAATCACGTTGGAATTCGCCCCTTCACGAAGGAATATGGGTTTGGTGATTCCTAAAGGTAAATGGGAAAGCCAGAGTAGTTGCTGCTTATTTTCCCCCGCCCTTCAAACAAACTACACCAATTATATTATAATATAATATAAATATATATATACTATAATTATATATAATATATATATATATATATTATTATATATATATATATATAATATATATATAATACTAAAGATTATATATATATTAGATATAATATTAGTTAAAAAAAGAGACCGAAATAGCGACAACTTTTGGATTAAAAAAATTTAAAAATATAAACACCTTATAAAACGTTTCGCGTCTCTCTGACCTTCGTCAGTTACAAACAAAAAACAAAATGATACCTAACTCACGCCAACGTTGCTCAGTAGGAAGAAAAAAAAAACATTTATCTTTGTGTTACTACATTACTGGACTAACGTCATTTTTTCGTTTACGTCAGGGTCGCATTTTCCGTTTCCATAGAATAAAAAAATTTCCTCTGCTATACATAAATTACATTGTTTCGTTTTATTTGAGTGTGGAGAGCACGGCACAAATCTGCTCGATTTGATTTGCATAATCTAAGTTATTGTCACTCAAGTCCAAATGTGTTTGCTCAGTTCAGTTGCGTTACGCCTTTGATTTATATTGAACGAAGGCCTTGTTGGTTATCTGATTTGAAGCTTGTTGCTCGTCAACCCAACGACGTTTTCACTGTGTATATATATGATATATATATAATTAGCTATTCATTATCAGCACATTGTGGGATTTTATCGAGCAAATAGGAAAAAAAAACAGTGTCATATACACTTTAATAAGGTTTCCAGTAATTTAATGGTGGCCTACCCTGCCGCACTTCTGATCCTCGAGTTCCCCCGGTACAACTTCCCTTTACAAGCATGTGCCCACGCCTCCGACTCGCACCCGCTACTATTCACGCCCGGAGGTAATCACACCCGTGCCAACCGCACACGCCCCCACCTTGCACATTTCCAAAGTGCATATGGGGACCCATCACCGTTTCCTCGCCGCGCCCTCACCAGTCGCCCGGTCCCTGCGCCGCTCTCGCATATCGCTACGACCCGGCTGAGATTCCCTATTAGAGCCGCTGATCCCCACCCGCCCCGTGCTCTATGTGTTGTCCTCTTTCGTCGTAGAGGGATGCCCTATGTATGTCACACGGGTTGTTTTGCTCTCTTTTTTTCTTGACGCGTCTATGTATAGCCCATGGAGTTCTGTCGTATGTGGCACTTTCACAACTGGTCACGATCGTGACTGTCTCCCCCGCAGTTAAGAGGCATGCGGCCCGCAGCCTGCATGTCAGTAGCGCCGACATTAGCAATTCTGATGTCTACATTAACTTGTGCAGAAAACGTTAAAGCTTTCACACTTCCCCGCCTATTCAATCTATGTTTTTGTCCTACAGGTCTAATTACCACACACATTCCACTCAATAATTTTGCGCATTCTTAGAGGATGTTGTATTTTTTTGGTTCAATATGTTAGAGCGTCTCCTGCTCCCCTCGCATGATCCAGCAGGCACGCGCCATTTGTATGTGTGAGTTTCAGCCACGAGTGGATCGCAACAGCAGGAGTGGATGTAGCACAAATGTGCGCGCAGCACAGCAAAAATGGTTGATGCCCCCGACACACTGGAATAGTATATGATGTGAGCCCCACCCAGCACAGGGCGTGTGGTGTGGAATGTGATGGAGACAAATAGCCCTAAGGGTGCCACTTAAGCTTTCGCGCTCGAACGTCATCGTATGGGATATAGTCCAATGAGTGATGTTCTCCTTCCACATGTTTTGGCCCCCGAGCACGAGAGACAACATTGTGTTGTCTGGTATTCAGCAAAGACAGGGAGTACTCGCCATCCGCATTTACCAGTCAAAACCGGGGAACGCTCGCACACACGCCACACACATGTATATTGCCGCATCAGGGCGCTCGCACACCATGCAGTGTGTATGTGATGTCTGTTCTCCGGAGTGTTGCAGAGATCTGCACAGTTGCCCGCACACTCGAGCAGCAGAGCACACCGATTCATGTTGTGGCTTTCCAGGCAATGATATTACACAGGACTTGAGTCACTAATGTTAGTATCTTCATATGTACCCTTTTTTTATTTTGTTGTCACACACCCCCTGCCCCTGTATGTTTCACACCCACCGCCCGCCCACCGCCCTCCCTCTTTTCTCTTCGTTTCTTTCTTGCTCTATCGCTCGCTTTGTCCCCCACCACGCCACAGATTTCACTGCACATGGCTTCATGGCCGCCAGTTTTTGTTGTTTGAGTGCTCGTCACATTGTCAGCTTACTCCCCTCCTACCTAGAGTCTTCGTATCGTCACACGTCTGTTTACGCACACACACCTACTCGCCACTGGTGTCGTTTTCCTGCTCTCCCTAAACAGGAGTTCACTTCCTCCTGATCGCCGTCGTCTGTTTTCGTTTCCTACACTCAGCCCTTCTTACCAGGTCCTTAATCCCCCCAGTCTTTGCTTAGCATTGTCTGGTCGTGTTCCTCAACCTCACACACTCCCAATCGAACGTCATAATGAACGTCTGGCACGTTTTACCCCACCAGGTTTTCCAATCGAGTTAGGATCCCCACCACACACTTTGACGACCATTTACAGCTTCGTGTACACATCAGCGAATAAAACTTTTTGAGCAGCTATCCCACCGTGAGATCGCTATATTTCCAGAGCTCTCTATAGCGCAACACATCAATTTTTTTTTGTTCTCCATATGCACAAAGGTTTCGTCCACATCGTCTAAAGACCACTCCCACAAATGTGGGTAAATGTTTTGTACGGTAAGAATCCTGGCAACTCGTTGCCTGGACACCGAGGGGCTCCGCGAGTATCGCTGTGCCTGGTCCTCAACCGGAAGATAGTGTGTGAGCAGCTGTTATGGTTGTCGCTGACCACGCGAGACGGTATGTATAGATACACATGGCACTCTTCATATGGGCACACCTTCGCACACCCCCGGCTCATCAGACCCCTACCGCAGACGTAGTGGGTCCATTCCGCGCACACACACTCCAACCCGCTACCCTTTCTATCCAGGCTAGTTCTTCAACGGATCGCGTTTGAAGGTCCTAACCGCATCACCCGTCGCCCCTACACCGACCCTTTTCTATTTTTTTTTTTGTCTGAAGTGATGTGTTTTGGCCCGATGATAAGTACACGCTCTTGCCACACACGTCAATCTCGCTGCTGTGACGTAGTGTACGTCAGTTGTTGTGGAAAAGGGCGATAACGAGGTGTGACGAGATGTGCGAAGCCATATCAGTGTATACACGTAAACAAATCCTCACCCCAGAACAAAAACACGACACGCAGGTGTCTACCTGCTCGCGCCTGCTCAAACTGACACACTGGAAACATGGCAAGATGAGATTGGCTAGACGTCGGCTCATCAGGCCCAGCAACCCGTAGACACACGAGTTGACACACGAGGAGGATGACAAGAAGTACTCAAATAGTGAAACGTCCATGGTACATGTTCCAGGAGCAGCAACGTAGATGCATAACGATCTATGACTGCAGACACGGATACACACAGAATGGGTGATTGATGTGGCCTTTAATGAAGATGCAAGTCGACTGGCGTCCGCAGCCTGTGACAAAACCGTGCGCGTTTGGGACGCCACTGCTGCAGAAATCTTCGGGAGGCACGGTTTCATGCTGAACGTTGTTGGAGTGTGGCATATTCTGACGATGGAAAATGGCTGGTCTCTGCCTCGGATGACTTCAAGGTATGAAATATGGAAGTGATTTTTTTTTTCGGCAAAAGTTGTTATAACGATTTAGGAGTCGTGTGTATTTTTAATGAAATACTCTATTGATTTGAAGTTAACACCACCATAAATAAAGATTCATACAACAAGTAAAAAAAAAAAAGGTTTATAGGGTTCCTCCTGCAAACAATATTTATATATGTGTCGTAAGTGGGGACAAACCTTGAAGACAAAAACTCGAAGAAATCTTTGCAAGAGAGTAGGATATCCGAAAAATTGGTTAAAATGATAACTGTCAGTCGAGAAAAGAGACGATTTTTTTTCCTTCAATTTTTTTTCATTTGCTTATTTATAATTTTAAGGGGCTTTTAATTGTCATTTTTTAAACTTATTACTGAGATCTTGTAGATTAGTTTGCGGCTTATCAAATGTTACAGTATGCTTTTTAAATTTGCCGTGTTTTCGAATATTAGGTTTGTGTTTGGAACATGGAGACGTTTGAAGTTTCCCTGATATATGAAGGTCACGAAAAGAAAAGAACATTCTCTTGCGGTGTTCGTGCTTGTACGTTCTCACATGATACGTCCCAAGTCGCAAGTGGTGGAGACGAGCTCAAAATCCGCATCTGGTCTCGAGAGACAGGGAAGGACAACATTGTGCTGGAGTGTGGCGAGGCCATGTTGCCCTGGTGCCTGCGATTCTCCCATAACGACAAGCGCTTGGTTTCAGTGGGTGAATTCACGAATGGCGCAATCGTCTGGGATTTAGAAACACAAAACAGTATGTTAATATTAGGAGGGCACGAGCGTTTCTGCCAGTACACTGAGTTCTCCAGTTCTGGAAAGTTTATCCTGACGAGTTCCATAGACAACACAGCTCGAATATGGGACGGCAGAAGCTATGAGCACGTGACCACTATTTCACAACCTGATTGGGTGACATGCGCCACTTTTTCGCACAACGAGCACTTGCTAGCCACGTGTTCAAAAGATCAGTTGGTGCGTCTCTGGAGCACCAGTACCTGGCAGAAGATCTGCGAAATGGCAGGGCACGAGTCTGAGATCAGGATGGTCAGTTTTTCACCCAAAGACAATTTCCTGGCGAGTGGGGCTTTGGACCAGACGATTCGCATCTGGGACTGCGATACCAGTCAGCAGATTCAAGTTTTCTACGCAGCCTCGGGGATCTGGGGCTTAGCCTGGCACCCGACCGAAAGCGACCTGATCGCAGCTGGAGATGCAGTAGGCTATCTTTACTTCTTAAAGATTCATAATCGGGAAAAAGTAAATGCCGAGGAAGAATAAAAGCCAAATCAAGACACCGATATATCCTTCTAACTTTCCTCAGACTTCTAAATGGATTGTAACATATAGAAACGCGCAGTGAGTGACGGGTGCTATTTCAAAACGATCAATGGCGATTAGTTAAATATTTAGTTGTTACTAACTTATCCATAGGAAATATAGATAGAAAATAAACTTTACTGTATTCAGTACTCTATTAGTCGTCGAAACGAAAATGCTTTGGAGACCTGAGGATAAAAGCCAAAACAAGACATGCTATTTAACTGTCTTCGCAACATCTAAAGGAACTGTAACATTTATGAACGTGGAATGACATCTGGTGTTTCTTCAAACGATCTTTAACAATTCGTTATCTATTTGATAGAAAGGCAATATAAAAGACCTTTCTGCTTTTTTGTCTGTTTATTTTTGTTCTGTTTTGTTTTGTGTGAACATTTACCTTAATAGGCGACCGTATAGCAAAAACCATACAAACTCGCAACAGTGCCTGCAGTCCCTAGTAATATTAATGGAATGAAGACGATGTTTTTCAAGAAAATGAGAGTCACATCCCGGTAGCATCGAATGAGGCGAAGAAAGGATTAACCTTGAATAAAATTAAATTACTCTATTACGTTTTATCATGATCATATGCCCATTTTTAAGGGTTCCGGAATTCAACTTCGACCACATGCAAGTCAAAAACAGGCACACTTTCTCGGAGACACGAGTTCAGTCCTGTTTACCGGGCGTTCTGAATTCTTGGAAACGCAGATACCGTCCATAGAGGGCATGGGAAAGAGCAAATTATTTTTAATTAGTAATTGACGGCGAAATTTGGTCTACAAAATGAAATCGTTTTCCGGGTGGCCAAGTCACATTATCAATCCAGTTGATAAAGACAAATTATTTTGTTTTGAAAAATTGATCTATAGATAACTCGAATTGAATTTAGTTTTGTGAATCCCTTTCCCAGTCTCGTATACAGTACTTATGGTGTGTGTTGTTGAGCCCTCATTGGCACTTTCCATAGGAGATAACCCCCCCCCCCCCCCCCCCTTCCCACTCCACCGACCCCACATCGATCGTGTGCGTACCACTACATGTGTTTCAAAAACAATTGTGCCAGTGATAATTCGCACACAAATAAAAACAAAAGTTTGTGAAAAACATGTTTACGAAAACACTTTGAAACAAATGGAGTCAAGTGTGTTTCGACATGGAAATAGGATACTCGGAAACGGAAAGATATTAATTCTATTTTCGAGTGGTCAAAACATATTTACGAACAAGTGCTGCAACTTCGTAAAATTATTCTTTTTTATCACGAGACAAAAAAGTCATTTCTTCAGACCACCCTATATTTTTTTTTTCGTTATATAGACAAAGTGACTGTTTCCAAAAACAACCACGTAAAAAAAAACAAAACAAAACAAAACAAAACAAAAAAAAAAAACGAGAAAACGATAAAGTTTCCTCTTTTAATTATCGGAGTCATCGAAGAACTTGAAACGGTTAAGTTATTAATCTCGTTTATTTTCATACCGAAACGCAATTACATCACACCTATTTTCGTATGCAAAGGCTGTGATAAACATGTTTACACGACTCAACTTTGAAACAAACGGGTGGATCTTTTCTCGGAAAAGCTGATTTTTTTGAGAATGAGCTCAGGTCATGTGACAGGTGCTTACTGACCCGCGAGATTCCAAGAACAAACATCAGCTCGGCCGCTTCAAGCATATATTTATGTATCGCTCTTTACATTCTTTATAACACTGACGTCTCAAAGTGAGTTTTTCTTCTAGACCATTAATTACCATGTTGTTTCGCCTCAGAACTCTGGATTCGAGAAACTGCTTCTTTATCCATCAAATGCTTAGATCCTCCATCAGTCTTCTGGCCTCCCTCTTTGTCCATTTTGCTGCAAATTCGCTACGAATAAAATGATAAAATTTGTTAAGGCCTACTATACTGAGAAAACGACGAACCAAACAACACTGATTGTAGAAGCAGCGATCGAGTTTTTACCCAGATTGAAAGCAGTGATGTAAAATATCTCTTTTCGATAGATTACAAAGGTCTAAAGTGGTTTTAATTGAAAAGTTACCAATCATACTGTCCTCAAGACTATAGCTACCCATAGGGATTCAATTAATAGATCAATTGCTTATTCTGTCCTCTACAAATTTGCACTCCAGAAGAATATATCCTTGCTAAAAGAATACTTCAGATCGAGCATCGTTCTATTTTCCTCTTGCCACGGTGTATTTATATCGTAATGCCTGGCTCTAGTCGTTCAATTCTGCCAAAGAACTTAGACGAACGTAATAGCTTCTTTGATCCTTGTCTCCCATGCAACTAACGGAGATATGTATTTTGCAATAAGTCTTATATCACGGTTAATTTTGGAAGCCATCTTGACGGGTAGGCAGCAGCGTTTACGAATTTATACAGTGTTTGTCTTTGAATCGGAGGGCAAATAATAAATTTTCTAAAAAATGGAATTATGAACAATTTATTACTAGCAAAGTTAAGATACTGGACAAAGCCGGATTGCATCAACCAAAATTGAGGGAAGTAGCTGTGCTTCGAAACCGTCAGGTCGCGTTTTTAACCCGGGGGGGGGGGGGTACTCCCTATAATGGCCTATACGGGGAGGCTCCGCCCGAAAGGGGCGCCTTTTTCAGGCTTCAGGTATATAAAAGGGTAGGGATTTCCTCAAGTTGAGGTATGTAAAAGGGTAGGGAAATCGGTCATTTTAGGTATTTAAAAGGGCCTTTAATTATAATATTTTGAATAGACGCCCCTTACGGCTGTATCAGTTTATTTATTAAGCACTACATGAAATTGAGAACAAGACTTCCTAAAGAAGGTATGTGAAAGGGGTACCTTTTTTCAATAAAAGGTATAAAAAAGGGGTACCTTTTCTGCCAAAATGGTATATAAAAGGGTAAGGGGTTGGACCTCCGGGCGGAGCATCCCCGTATTAAACTTTGTTAAGTAACCACCCCCGGGGTTTTAATTTTCCAGCGGCTGCTTTCAAGTTCGCTCCAGTTCGTCTGTATGACCCTTTGACCATGTTAAATTCGCTTTATTTCGAGGCCAATGCCAGTTAAACGTCAACAAAAATTAAGGGGAAGTGTGTCTCATGCTACACTCGCAAATTGTCCCACAGAACGGACATTAAAAAACGAGAGGTTATTAGTTACACTAACAAAAGTGACTACATCTCTTATGGGATCTCTAGAAGACTTCGTAGCAATTTGACAGTGAAAACCATCAAAGCTCTTCCACTCAATAATGTAGCCTCTATACTTAAAATTCTTAATTAGGAAAAATTACTAAATTCTTACTACCTTTAAGCAAATGGGCTGAAAACATGTAAGGTGTATCCTCGTGAAATTTTGGAATCTTCCTATGTTTCACCTCGGTGGGTGAGTGATTGCCTGTTTATCAAGATGTTTTATCAACTCTCTGATTGGCTAATAACAAAACGTATGATTTTGTAATGACAATGACTAATTGTTTCTTGTCAAAATATTGCTGAGCCAAGCACATCTTCAAAGTCTCAAATGACGTTGAGTATAGGCACATTCTTTGTCCTTTGACAACAAAGCCGACGACAGCCATTATTAAAATGAATATATATATATATATAATATACGCGCTTGCCTGTTTCTTAGTTGATATGTCGAATATCTTTCGTGTTCAAAGCTTTAAACTGTTTCCAGGAATACAGAGATATCAAAATAACGCAAGGCAAACATAAGGTTAGCTACTTTTCTACACGAAACATTCAAAAAGAAATTCGGACTTATTATCTATCTTACGGTTGTCTTACTGAGCTGGTACCGTTACGGAATCTGTGCACAACGTCTTTGCCGCCTCTGCCGAAATTAAAAACCTAATCACATCCGTGTTCGCATGAAAAGGCTGTGATAAACATGTTTGCAAGAGCCAAGCTTGAAACAAAGGATTGGATCTTTTGCCAGAAAATTTAACCCATTAAAGTCTGATTTTCTAAGAAATCCTCGGTGAGCACATGAAAAATCTGATTATGCAAATAGTAGTTCGCTACACGCTTTGTAGTGAGATATCTCTATTATAGAGAGTCAGTCGTTTTTCTCGGAAAGGCACTAAACCAAGCATACTTGTCCTAAAACAAAGCATCTCTGCAAATTTAATATGTTGAAATATCCAAAGTCCTTCAGTTCTCAGCCAGTCTCTGAATACATGTAGGTTATTTGCCATGACCACTTAAAACAAGCATATCACATTCTTTATTATTAAAATGAATAAATTTTCCTCACTTATTACTGTTTGGTTAACAAATAAAGCAGCGATACACTGACGGTATTAACCCGCTTCTACCTGTATTTGTAATCCTTTAATCAAAGAACAACACTTCATATTTAACAAATAAAGAAGTCTAAGCCGTGTATTACACTGTGATAAAACACGATGATCATTTGAGAACACGAGGGAAATGTAGAAAAAACGAGCCACAGGCGAGTGTTTTTCTACATTTCTCGAGTGTTCTCAGATGACCGAGTGTTTTATCACAGTGTAATACACAGCTTAGACTTCTTCATTTGCTTTAAAATATAGGTTTTACACACACAAAACAATAAAACACGCATTTTCTATGTTTTATACTCTGATAAAACATGGGTTTTTGACCAGCAATCAGAGCGCGCGCAGGGTCCCATCTATACTTTAAATATATGTATAATGATTCTACGGCTGGACATTTGTGCCATATTAACCCTATTACAAAACTATCTACTTTTAAGGTGTGCTATTCTTTTTTTTTTTTGTTTCTTTCTTTCTTTCTTTTTTTTTTTTGCACAATCACTTTCTTAAGTGCTAGTTGTTCTTGTCTTCATGCTTGTCTAGTTTTTTCTGGTTTTCACGCTTGTCATTAGTGGACTGAGCACGCGGAGGGAAGCTCCCTTTCTCGACCCTGCCGCCATGTTGTTTTGCCTCGGCACTCTGGATGCGAGAAGCCGCTTCTTCATCCATCAAATGCTTCTTAGATCCTCCATCAAGTCTTATGGCCTCCCTCTTTGTCCATTCTTGCTGCGAATTTGCTACAAATAAAATGATAACATTTGTTAAAGGTCCTACTATGTTGAGAAAACGACGAGGCAAACAACACTGATTCTCTGATTGTACAAACACAGATCGAGATTTCACCCAGATTGAAAGCGGTGATGTAAAATATCTCTTTTCGATAGATAGGCAAGGTCTAAAGTGGTTTTAATCGAAAAGTTACCAGTGATGCTGTCCATAATACTAGCTACCCATAGAGATTCGATTAATAGATCAATTGCTTATTCCGTCCACCACAAATTTGCAGTCGAGAAGAAAATATACTTGCTGAAAGGAATATTTCAGATCGACCATTGTTTTATTTACATCTTGCCATGTCGCATTTAGTAATGCCTAGCACTAGTCGTTCAATTCTTCCAAAAAAATCAGACGAGGTAATAGCTTCTTTCATCCCTGTCTCCCATGCAGCTAACGGAAACGTGTATTTTGCAATATATTTTATCACGATTAATTTTGACGGCCATCTTGAATTGTAGGCGGCAACGTCAGGAATTTATGCAGTGTTTGTCTTTGAATCCGAGGGCAAATAATTTTCGTAAAAATGGAATTATGAACAATTTATCGCTAGCGAAATTAAGATAACGCCCAATGCCGGATTGCATCTGCGATTCAACCAAATTTGAGGGAAGTAGCTGTGCTTGAAACCATCAAGTCGCGTTTTTAATTTTCCACGGCTGCTTTCAAGCTCGCTCCAGTTAGTCTGTATGGCCCTTTCACCATGTAAAATTATCTTTATTTCGAGGCAAATGCCAGTTAAATGTCTCCATTCATTTTGGGGTGTGTACCTTATGCTAGACTCGCAAATTGTCCGATAAAACGGACATTAAAAACGAGAGAGTAATAGCTACACTACCAAAAATGACTGCATCTCTTATGGGACCTATAGAAGATTTCACAGCAATTTTACAGTGAGGGCGTCAAAGCTCTTCACTAAATAATATAGCCTTTAAACTTAAAATTCTTTCATAGGAAAAAAATATAATTAACGCTTATGACCTTCAAGCAAATGGGCTGAAACTTATAAGGCGTATTCCGTAAAATTTTGGAATCCCCTCCTGCTGTGTCTCCTTTGTGGATGAGTGATCTTGCATTCAGATGTCTCTTAATTACCATATTTTATCAACGCTTTGATTGGCTGATAACAAAACGTATGAGTTTTCAATGACAATGACTCATCGTTTTTTTTGGCAAAATATTGCTGAGCTAAGCAAATCTTCAAAGTCTCAAATGACGCTGACTTGGCACATTCTTTGACAACAAAGCTGACAACAGCGATTATTAACACTGAAAAAAGAAAAAAACAAAAACAAAAATATAATATACGCGCTTGCGGTGTTCGTGCTTGCACTTTCTCACGTGGCACGTCCCAAGTCGCCAATGGCGGAGACGAACTGAAAATACGCATTTGGTCTCGAGAGACGGGGAAGGACGATATTGTGCTGGAGTGTGGCGAGGCCATGTTGGCCTGGTGCCTGCGATTCTCCCATGACGACAAGTGCTTGGTTTCAGTGGGTGAATTCGCGAATGGCGCAATCGTCTGGGATTTAGAAACACAAAGCAGGATCCTAAAATCGGAAGGGCACGAGCGTTTCTGCCAGTACACTGAGTTCTCCAGTTCTAGAAAGTTTATCCTGACGAGTTCTATAGACAACTCAGCTCGAATATGGGACGGCGGAAGCTATGAGCACGTGACCATTGTTTCACAACCTGATTAGGCAACATGCGCCACTTTTTCACACAACGAGCAGTTGCTAGCCACATATTTAAAAGATCAGTTGGTGCGTCTCTGGAGCACCTTTTCCTGGCGGAAGATCTGCGAAATGGCAGAGAACGAGTCTGAGATCAGGATGGTCAGTTTTTCACCCGATCACAATATCCTAGCGCCTCTTACTATTAATTGCACTGTGGTAGTGGCCAACTCGAAAGCTCTGCTCCTTTGGTCACTGCGCACTATTTAAAATTAATACCTAGTGCATACGTAAGCTACTTTTCCTTTGTTTTTTATTCATTCATTCATTTATTTATTTAAAGATTCATAATCGGGATTAATTAAATGCTGAGGAAGAATAAAAGCCAAATGAAGACGCCGATATACCCTTCAAACTTTCCTCCGACTTCTAAATGGATTGTAACATATATAAACGCGCAGTGAGTGAGTGCTATTTCAAAATGATCACTGGTAATTTGTTCAGTATTTAATTGTTACTAACTTATCCATAGGAAATATACATAGGATATAAGCTTTACCCCTTAAAGAACTATAGTCGTCGAAAAGAAAATGCTTTGAAAGCCTGGGGATAAAAGCCAAAACAAGACAAGCCATTTTTTAACTGTCCTCGTGACGTCTAAAGGGACTGTGATAATTAAGAACGTGGAATGACATCTGGTGTTTCTTCAGACGATCTTTAACAATTCGTTATCTATTTGATAGAAAGGCAATATAAAAGACCTTTCTGCCTTTTTGTATGTTTGTTTATTTTTGTTCTGTTTTGTTTTGTGTGAACATTTTGCTTATAGGCGACCGTATAAAAGAAACCATACAAACTCGCAACCTTGCATGCAGTCCCTAGTGATATTAATGTAATGAAGGCTATTTTTTCAATGAAATGAGAGTCGCATCCCGGTAGCATCGAACGAGGCGAAGAAAGGATTAACCTTGAACAAAATTATATTACTGTATTACGTTTTATCATATGCCTATTTTCAAGAGTTCAGGAGTTCAACTTCGACCACATGCAAGTCAAAATCAGACACATTTTCTCGGAAACACGAGTTTCCTGTTTACCGGGCGTTCTGAATTCTTGGAAACGCAGATACCGTCCATAGAGGGCATGGGAAAGAGCAATTTTTTTTAAATTAGTAATTGACGGGGAAATTTGGTCTACAAGTGAAATCTTTTTCCGGGTGGCCAAGTCACATTATCAATCCAGTTGATAAAAGCAAACTATTTTGTTTTAAAAAGTTGCTCTATAGGTAACTCGAATTCGTTTAGTTTTGTGAATCCCTTCCCAATCTCTCATACAGTACTTATGGTGTGTTTTGTCGAGCCCTCATTGGCGCTTTCCATACGAGGTAACCCCCCCCCCCCCCCCCCCCCCCCACCCACACACACACACATCGATTGTCTGCGTGCCACTGCATGTGTGTGTAAAACAATTATGTCATGGATAATTCGCACAAAAATTAAAAGGTTGTGAAAAACATGTTTACAAAAACGCTTTGAAACACGGGAATGGATTCAAGTGTGTTCGGACATGCAAATGGCATACGTAGATATGAATTTATTTTCGAGTGTTCAACTGAAACATATTTACGAACAAGCTCTGTGACTTGGTAAAATTCTTTTTATCAAGAGAAAAAAAAAAAGTCCTTTCCTCAGACCACCCTATACACTAAATAGCATTAAAGTACTTCTAACTGTATTGGTAAATTTTTAATCAAAGAACAACGCTTCATTTATATAATGATTGATTCTACGGCTAGACAGCTGTGCCACATTAACCCAAATACAAATTTCTACATTTAAAGTGTTCGTATTTTCCCTTCCACGATCTACTTTTAGAAGTGCTAGTTGTTCTTGTCTTCACATTTGTCTAGTTTTTCTGGTTTTCACGCTTGTCAGCAGTGGACTGAGCACGCGAAGAGAAGCCCCCTTTCTCGACCCCGCCGCCATGTTGTTTTGCCTCAGAACTCTGGATGCGAGCAGCTGCTTCTTTATCCATCAAATGCTTAGATCCTCCATCAGTCTTCTGGCCTCCCTCTTTGTCCATTCTTTCTGCGAATTAGCTACGAATAAAATGATAATATTTGTTAAAGGTACTACTATGCTTAGAAAACGACAAGCCAAACAACACTGATTCTCTGATTGTAGAAACAGAGATCGAGATTCCACCCAGATTAATGAAAAGCGGTGATGTAAAATATCTCTTTTCGATAGATTACCAAAGTCTAAAGTGGTTATAACCGAGAAGTTACCAATGATGCTGTCCGCAAGACTAGCTACTCATAGAGATTCGTTTAATAGATCAATTGCTTATTCCGTCCTTCCCAATTTGCACTCCAGAAGAATCAGTATATACTCGCTGAAAGGAGTACATATCGAGCATCGCTTTATCTACGTCTTGCCATGTTGCATTTAGTAATGCCTGGCACCAGTCGTTCAATTCTGCCAAAAAACTTCGATGAACTTAGTTTTCTGAGGTAATAGCTTCTTTATTCCTTGTCTCCCATGCAGCTCAAGGTGATACGTATTTTGCAAGATATCTTGTCACGGTTAATTTTGGAAGCCTTCTTGACGAGAAGGCAGCAGCGTCAGGAATTCGTCTTTGAATCCGAGGGCAAATAATTTCTTAAAAATGGAATTATGAACAATTGATCACTAGCAAAGTTAAGATACTGGACAAAGCTAAGCCGGACTGTATCAGCCAAACTTGAGGAAAGTAGCTGTGTTTGAAAGCGTTTTTAGCTCTCTCTTTTTTAATTTTCCACCGTTCTGTACAATTTCACGCCAGTTCGTCTGTATATGGCCTTTTCACCGTGTAAAACTCGCTTTATCTCGAGGCCAATGTCAGTTAAATGTCTACAAAAACTTTTGGGAATTTTCCTTATGCTACACTCGCAAATTGTCCGAGAAAAAGGACATTAAAAAACGAGATGTTAAGAGTGTGTCTCTGTAAGAGCGGTCCGGTCGATTTTGCTTGAGGCACAGATTTAGCTCATCTCTCGTGTGTCATAACACATTCATGTACCTATACTAAAACCACAATCCGTTTGATCGGATCTCTTTATTCGTCTGAGTTTTACGGAAATTAAATTTCACTCGAGCGAAGGCCTGTCGTGACTTTTTTCAAGACTTAAAT
>JAHPZR010008151.1:0-5000 GCA_019787425.1 Platygyra sinensis
AAAACCTTGAGGAATACACCAAAAATGACAGATTTGCCTTAGAGGATCTTGATTCCCCTGGGCTAGTGGGTAAGAACTTATTTCAATCTCCACATTCAAGCAGGCTCACTTGAAGGAACTAACGGTTGCTACAACTGAAGAATCTGGAGCATTTACCTTGTGCCAGTCTGCTTTGAGCACCACTGCCCTCCTGCCATCAGTAAGAGCACTCCTATCAAACAAACAGGTAAACATTACTTTCACTATATTATTTTAGATTTACTGATTTCAGCCTAAAACTCAAGAAAATTTGGAGCCCAGCAGTCTGGGGCACCCAAGTAAGTCCTTTGGGCGCCTAAATTTTTGCAGCAGGTCCCAAAACATTACCTGTTGGGCTCTTAACTTTTTGGCTTTCGCCCTTCTGGGCTGCTTGAAATATTGTTAGGCAACAGCCTTGGTAGCTGCACAGCAAAGTGTTAAAGTGAAGGTTCAAAGGTCTGAAGGTCCTAAGAACAAGCCCCCTACCCTGCCAAAAGCTGGATTTATACTCGGCATCCTTAATCTCAACTTCATCGCTATTTTAAATGACAAACTGTGTATCACTGGAGTAAAATACTAACCATAGATCTTTAGTTTTTAGATAGCTCTGAGACCTGTTGCCATAAAGAACATGATTGTAGGGACTACAAAAAAAGGAAGTCATAAAATAATAATTACGAGATTGATACCATAGAGTAGTTTTTTTTTTATTGAGTGTCATAAAACCAAAACAAAACTAAGAATACCCATTAGACTATTCAGCCAATTTCAAACCATGGTAAACCAAAACCAACGTAATTGCCTGATTACTTTTGACACTCAATTAAAACCTCTCTATCATTAACTATTGCCCATAACGGCTAGGACTGTTCTTTGCACCTGAAACATACATGACTGTAATGAGTAGATTGCATTTATGTTATTAGCATTACAGCATGCATGTCTTTTGATTCAAGAATCTTTTTCGAAAGTGGGCTTATCTTGCAAGACTCGTTACTTACCATTGCATGCTGGACATAAAACATTGTCAAAATTTGATTAAGCAACTGGCAATGACAAAGCACTTCCTCATATTAGTTTACATTTACCTCCATGAGTACAAACCACTTATTCAACAAGAATTTTTAAAAAAATTAAAACCGCGCTTTTTTAACTCTTTTTCGCTCACAAAAATATTACGTAATATTTAGCAACAACGTTTTGCGAGAAAACATTATCCGGAAACAATTTAAAAGATGGTTAGGACTTGTTCCCATATCTCAAACCACCCTTGGATACCTTGTGATGCGTGCACAAAGTAAATACTGATTATAGGCCTAAGCACTGAAAATACTGATTAGGGTTAGGGTTAATGCAAGGGGTTAATGGTTAGCTTCTTTATAGCGTTCGGGTTTCCGATTAGGTACTTAAATTAAACCACTCGTTTGTAGTGTATCGTCGGTGGTCTAGTGGTTAGGGTGGAAGACTGCCGAGCTAGCGTCCCGGGTTCGAATCCACCTCGTCCCAACGAAATGTTTTTAATTTTTTTTTTCCGTTTAAAATTGAAGAGACTTGCACTTTGACAACATTTGTTGAGCAGAAACTAAGTCTCTGTGTCAAGAAACTTAGAAATTTCATGCGAGTCTACGTGAATAGGGAGAGGGCAGTTTGAGATATGGAAACATTCTTTGCCTGACGCTGGTCTAGCGTGACTTGTAATCGGAGAATTCTGTTTATGTCTGAGGAAAAAATACCTTGACCTTTCAAACGACTATCAATTTACACATGGTAAAAGGGTTTATGACGAGCGCTATAAAACATGATAAAAGGCTAAGTTTTAACCTTTTTCCCCAGAAAATTCCATCATAGCTTCTGGCGAAGTAAACACGATCTTACATTTATCACCGTCAGCGTGATCCATGGCCAGAAGTAATACCTTTATAGCGCATTGAATATTCCCTTCGAAAGTAAACAGAAACAAAAATTCCAGATTACGAAATCTTCTGTTTCGCACGCAAAACCAAAATACAGCTTAACTCTGGATAATTTCAGCCTTAGTAGCCAGCAGCTGGTACCAAATTAGATGCTTTATCCTTGCAAATGTCCTGCGCCCATCGCCGAAGGATTTTGGCCCAAGTTTGACCAAATAAACATTTTCCCCGTCGGCGGCCATTCTTTTGTTTAAACAGTTAATTTGCTAACTTGACAAAATGCTCCTGAGGGGATATATGACGAAAAGAGCTGAGAAATGGCCTGTAATTGGCTGATGATGACATCATCCGGTGACAACAATTGGCCGAGTGAGTCGGAGTTTGGGTCTGCTCACCGACAAAACGAAAAAAAAAAAAAAAAATAAACCGAAGGCAAAGCAAGAAACCGCCCAGCCTCCGGCTGCGCGGTTTAAAATAGGGGCCACAGATATATCAATACCTTCAGCTGAAAAACAGAGGGGCTACATTTTGATCAATACAATACCTCACATGCAATGCTCTTGAATAAGCTGAAACAGCAGCTGTAAACTTTCCACGTGAAAATGCCTCATTCCCTTCTTTCTTCAAGTCAGCAGTTCGCTGTAAATAAAATGGAAGTAAAAATGACAGCATGAGACCAGACAGGAACAAGAAAATCCTTTGAAATGACAATATTTTCAAGTCTCAATTATTATCCCACACCAAAGGAAAATGAAGACCAAGCTGTGGTGCCTCCTCAAATTCCACACAATCATTTTCTAGCTGCTAATCTGTAAGCTACAGTATCTAGGACCTAATCTATGGGCAAAAAACTCTGGGCAAACTCATGAGCAAAAACTGTAAACATTTGTATTTACAATTAACTATGTCCTGCATACTTAGAATTAATCTTCTTATGATTGGAATTTTATAACTCTTATTAGAATAGGTGTAACCAATTAGCTTACTGTTTTACAGAGAGCTTGAACTGATAAACAGAAGGTATTTAATATTTAAAAAGTGTGGTTCCGGACAATATCCATACCCACGCCACAGTGGGTCAAGGATAGGATAGGGGAAGGGATAGGAAGGGTAGGAAAGAGATAAATTTCTTAAGGGGAGTCAATCTTCCAAGTAGCAACCATTTTAGTCACAGTGACAACTAGAATTTAGGAGATGGCAACTAACTTAAGACAGAAGTCACCAGTTTGGCGATTAAAATCAGCATGATGAAAATCCAGACAGAAAAGAAATGTTGTGAACATTATGAATTTACTTGTTAAAGTTAACTTCATGTACCATTTTAACCTTCAAAATTGAGACAAAAATAAAACAGAAGTTTCAAACATTTAATTCCAAGAACCCATGATTGGCATCATGAGAAAGAATGAAATTATAGTATGCTAATTTCATATGTGCCAAGCTTTGTTCCACTTGCATGAACATTAGGACGTGATAATTTTACCTTTGAACGGGATACAATGCACCCAATTCAAAAAGAAAAGACAGAGTAAAAGCTTTGAAATTGATTGGAAATTTGGATAGGCCAACAGTGGCCAAATCTACAGTGTATTAATTTTGAGAAGTACATCTTGTAACAGCAGAAGCAAAAACATTTCCATCCAAAGCAAAACTGACAAGGGATCAATTGTGCGAACATTTAAACTTAACGATAAATACATAAACTTAATCTTAAATACTTTTGGTAACCGCCTCCTGGTTAGCTCAGTTGGCAGAGTGCCAGTCTGCCATGCGGGAGGTCAAGGGTTCGAGTCCCAGACCAGACCAACACTCAGGGTCTTAAAATAACTGAGGAGAATGTGCTGCCTTTGCAATTATACAACACTCAAGTCTTCTCAGATAAGGACTGTAAACCGCAGGCTCCGTCTCGTGCATCTTCAGTGTTACATAGTCAGCAGGACACGAAAAGAGTAGGGCACACAGTTCCCGGTGTTGTGGTCTGGCCTGGTCTCACGGGTTGGTGCTTAAACAAAGGGATAACCTCACTGCACCTTTCCCCCTTGGACAGAATTGTCCAAAAAAATTACTATAAACTATAAGCAATGGAAAGCCAATTCACATTAAGTTTTGTTAAGATATAATTCACTTGTGAGAACGAAATAGAACCTGGATGTGTCTTATGTCTTGTAAAATATCACAGTTTTCATCGATACAAAACAATATTTCAAGCTTACTATTTCACATTCAGTTCTCTTGCTTTAATGCTTGAATAGTTTGTAATATTACCAAAAACAGTTCAAGTGTGAACACTTGTGCTGCTGTTAATCCAGCTGAAGTTCATTTTGTCTTCATTAGTGTTTAAAATTTTCCATCGTCATTTGTAGGAAAATTAAATCCGAGCCTTTCATTACCCCCCACAAAAAATGTTCAATAAAATAGCGAACATTGTGTGACCAAATTACGGTTTGCCACTGTTTGCCTCAGTCTACTGTGAAAATCTGCCTCCTTGTATCTTTGTCTAAAATGTAAGCCTTATTCACAGCACTGTTATCTTGTAAGTAGTGTATGTAGATTTTATTGTAATGTTTTACTGTAAAGTAGCAGCGAAAGTATTGTTAAGTGTAAGCAAACAAAAATAATAAATAAATAAATAATTTTTTTTAAAAAACATTTTGTCTAAAATATAACCATAAAAGACTGACAGTACCTAGGAGATTAAAATAAATGACTTAAGTCTTTTTATTTATGGATATGGAAAACTCATGGAAATTCCAGGGGGTGGGAGGAGTACTGTGAAGCCCACTGAAAAGGAAAATCCTGGGAGGTGGGGGATCAAACTAGAAAAAAAAACCTCCATGGGGGAGTATGCATATTTTCAGGAGCCACACATAAAGAAGCACAGATCATACTCACATCCTCCTCATCCTTGCATCTCTTGTTGAATTTTTCAAGAAGATCCTCACCTGCCGCTAACAGTTTGATATGATCAGCCACTGCAAATTAAAATGAATTTGTCATTGGCAATGGAATGATTGCCCACCTTTGCCCCCAGTTTATAAGCTCCCCTGGTTATGGATAAGAATAGCTGTAAGT